>VDFB02294491.1:0-60639 GCA_007258455.2 Sequoia sempervirens | reverse complement strand
GAAGATTGAGTGGGCAAATATGAAGGTCTAAAGTTGAGGCTAATGTTCGGATTTTAGCTTGAAAAGTTCTACATTATAAATTGATGGCTGGGGATGGATTAAAATATTTAGTGATTCAACCCATTAAGTGCTCTATTTGTCAGCAGTTTGAAAGTTTAAAACATATTTTTTGGGATTGTTCTATGTCAAAAAAAATATGGAATGTTATTTTTAAGTATTTTCCAATCATATTTGATCATGTCTTGAGTTGGAAAGAGGCTATTTTAGATATTGGTCTACATAATAATATTGTGGTCAATTCTATTAAATAATTTGTTTTGCTTAATGTATAGAAAGAAAGATGCTTGATAGTGTTTTCAAATCAGTCCATTTAGAAGACACAAATTCTTAAGTTTTACTCTAATGTTTTGTTTCAAAGTGTCTCTCTTTGTTTTCAACTACAAGGGGTCTCCAAGAAACAAGTCAAGATCAAAAACTATTTGGACATGGTTAAACTTCATATCCTCTAGAACCATAAGGAAGAGATGTTTTGTTCCAAGCAACTTCAAAGGTTGTTTTAATTCAGATTGTAATCTCCAAATGTGTAGGGTCCTTGTGATCCTTGGACTGGTTGTTTTTTTATTGTTGTCATGTTAAAGTTCTATTTTTAGTTGTTGATTAGACAACTGGGTTCTTTTATTGGACTAGTTGCTTTTGTTGTTGTTGACATGTAATGATCCAACTCATTGATGTCTTGTATTGTTGTTTGACAATTGTTTATGGTTGTATTCTTGACAATCTTTTGGTTGTCCTTTTCAGTGTATTCCTTCTTTTGCATTAATTCAATGCAAAAAAACTTGGTAAGGAGATTTGAGACTTTTATCAATTACCTTGGCGTGGACTTGTAGGGGCAAATAAGAATTTGTGGGGTTGTGGCGTGCATAGATATTGATGGGGATCAAATGAAAATCAATGAAGTCCATGTTGTGTTTAGAATTAAAGAAGAACCAAGTTCTTTATGTTTGGGCTACTATTCTAGCATTAAATTATAGCCAAAAATTAATGGGAATTATATGCTATAGAATTTCCTTGCATGTACAATTGAAATTTTTTCTCTTATTCTTTTGTATAGTTTCTAATCCAATAAAGATTTTCTTGTGTAACAATGTAATCAAATTTGATTAGGCACACAAATTGTTAAAGTGAATTATATATGTATAAAGTGTTGCAATAAAATGAAATAAACATATCTTGTAATGTTTAGGACTGCAATAGGTGTCAATATTTTAGGAGTTTTAGCAATAATTAAACCTAATGTTATAAAGACATGTTTTAATGATTTTTTATATAGGGGCATCTTAAGTGTCATCTATGGGATCAAATGAGGTATGTCAAAGTCTAATATGTTTAAAGATATGTTTTTGTTGAGTCTGGGAAGGTGTAGTCTTGCAAATAATCTTTCATGATGTGAATGTCTCCTTGTACTACAATTGAGATCTTTCAAGGGATTTTGTGATAGATCTTTGGAGTTACTTTTGTTGAATTGTTGTATTTTTAAATATTTATCATTGTGGTGATTGTAAACTATTTCAAAGTATTTGGAATATTTTTTCAAAATTACACATGAAATGAATTTGAGTATGAATGGATTGTTAAAAGAAAATATACTCATGTAATGTATCTTTGCATCTTTGATTTGGAGATGTGTGCATTTCTTATTCCTACTTGCAAATTCACCCCTCCCCCTCTCTCTCACTCTCTCCCTCAATTGTTGTCTCTATTTCTCAATGAATAGGAAATGGTCTACAAGGGCTAAATGGTCAACTTCTCATTTAAATCATCTTCCTTTGTTCTTCCTTGTAGTTTAGTGTTGATTTTGTCTCACACATTTGTATATTAGGATAATAAATTTGTATTTGATATTTGATAAAACTCTAGACACTTATACTTGTGTGTATTCTAAATTGCACATATAAAGTAGGTAAAGCTTAAGAAAATAATCTAAAGTGATGCATACCAATTTGAATTTATTTTTTTGATTGTGCAACCTATTTTTAAAGGGGGGGAAAGTTACTTCAAAGGAAATTCCTTTGAGAGCTAACTTTACTCTCTTTACACCAAGATAAACCAACAACTTAGATTTTCCTAAATCTTCCTTAGTTATCCTTTTTATATAGAGTTTATAATTAAATGCTAAATTAAAAATTTCAATATAAATGCCCAATTACAATAGATTGGAGAAAATCTCTTTACAAAAGCAAAATTACAAGTTTGCTCCTACAAATACTAAAACTACTAATCATGAGGAACCTATAGTTCTTTTCTCAAAGACTTTACCTTGAACACTAGTATGTCATATAGATTCCCTTGCATCATGTTGTCATCTAGTCTAGACACACAATGAAAGATACTACTAGGCTAACGATAAGTTCATGAATACACATAATGCAAAAAGATGATTTCAATGTATGGATAAGTTTAGGAATAACAAAAATGCTAACAACATTAACTATCTAGATATTCAATAAAAATAAATTAGAAAGCAAAATAAGATGGGTGGAAAAGATATCACTAGGAAGTATTTCCCTTCCCACAAAAAACCTATTATTTTGTTGAAAAAGGGATCTTAAGTCTAACATGGCTAGATCACTAAAATCAATCCTTTTCCAATGAACATTAGGATTCAAATTGGCAAAGGTGTGAGATTGACTTACAACCTAAAAGGTGAGTCAATCAGCCTTGGATTTGATTCTTTAATGACTTAGAAATTGATGTAAATTAATGTGGATCTATTGAATTGATTTAACTATAGGGACTAATTTGAAAATGTAACCTTTTATATTAGAAAAACTGGAAAACCAAATTCTGAGAGTAGATCTGGGGAGGGAAAAGTAATGAACACCTGGTATATGAATTTGAGCTTGATTTTGTTAGTATCGGGCACAAGAACACCCTAGCCTAGCTTCCACTTTCCTCATACAACACGTTTTCCAACAGGTCGTATACTCCAAACTAAAAAAGTAATGTGAATTAGTTCTAGGAAAGGCCCCATCACATTCTAAGAAACAAGAGAAAAATAAAATGATCATTCCTAAATTAAAACATTAGTGATTCTTCAATTTGTTGGAAAAAACTATGAATTAAATGCTCGACATACACAAGATACTTGTTTCTGTACATGAAATCTCAAGAAAAACATAACCAAACACTCAAATTTATCTTCTTTTTTGTTTCAAATAGCTAGAGAGATTGTATTTGTTTGTTTAAAAAGTCGCGAATGTGACAGCAGGAGAGAGCCCCTAGCGTTACATAAGAGAACACAATTATTTCCAAAAAAAAGTTAGAAGTCACTTGTGAAGCTCTCCTCATCATTAGTTTTTTTTTTAAATTGGAATTTGTTTCCTAAATATATTAATCATCATAAAAAATTGGTTACAATATGAATGTGCTTAGAGTGGTCACATAGAAAGTATATTATCCATCCAGGCACCAAAATGAAAAAAACATAGAAAATTATATAGTTCGTAGGATCACATGATCCATAGTTTAAACATTAAAACATACATAGGTAGATATATGAGATTACTTTTCAATTTTCTTCCCCTTTGCCCACATTCCTACTCAGCTTGTAGTAATCAATTCTAGGAAAGTAGCTAATGGAGGGGAAATGTGTTCCCAATTGCTCATGTCAAAGTTCTAACGAGTAGCCTCCATGTGTCTCATAGCCTCATCTCTCTTAAACTCATACTGGTGTTGTTTGAGGTACTGATTTTGACATTCTATGTATTCATTCTTGAATTTGTTGGGCAACTCTCTTAGATCTTGAGGCCAATTGTCTACAACTTTAATGTCATCTTTGAATAAGGGAGCAACCCCCTCATCCAACACCTTCATGAATTTGTCTGTAGGCAACTTCAAGGTCATTGCCACTTGTTCCACAATTATCAATAGAGTGAGTCTACTTGACTCAATAAGGAGCCTTTGCCTACCTTGGTACAAGTGCTCATTCCTTTATTCCATAGAAAGTAACGAACTTCAATGGACAAAACTGACCAGAAAAAATTAGCTTTTCTTTTTAGACCATTGGCATACCCACACAAAATTCCAAACCAAGAGATGTTCAATCTATTGTCCCACCCCCACAACTTTCCCATAAATATAGACCAAATAGCCTAAGCATATGGATAATAAAAGAAAATATGTTTTGTACTCTCGACCTCATTGCACACACTACAAACAACATTAAGTTATGTTTTATTACTATGCCAATGTGTCATTAAATGATTTGTTTCTTTTTAGATCTAAGGAATGCATTTTACTCAATTATGAGAAACCATATGTAGTGTAGAAAAATGTATCCCTCTACATTTTCACACTTGTTTGGGCCCTCCCTACTAAAATTGGGCTTCTTTATGCCTTATTTTGGTCCTATTTTGCATCCTCAAGCTTTATTTAATGAATCTTTTTTAGGATAATCTCGACATATATCTAATGAGCAATTATAATTTAATGTTTTTGAATTTTATGGCCCATATTTAGTGATCTGGGACTCATACACCACCTTGGGCATATGGGTTCCACCTAAGTTTCGGGGCCTGAACTTGAATTTGGCATAAAACTTAACATTTCTTGAAATTTGTGTCTCAACCTTAACCTACTGGGACTCATACGCCCCCTAGCATATGAGTCCCGCTTAGCTTGGACTTATTTTGAATTCAAATTCTTGGTAGGACTTTACTCTTTAGATCTGATGTCGGCTTGTAGAGTTGTAATTTCGAGAAATTTGGCATAAAAAAGTATAAATACAAGGTTATTTAACATAACTTCTCCTAACAAGCAACCTAGAAATTTTCATGAGCAAGTGTGATCTAAGTGTTCAAGCATTCTAGTAATTCAATAGTTCACAAGAACATTCAAGAGTTGATTATCAAGCATTTTGGAGCTATCTTCAAGATTCAAGCATCATGTCAAAGTCATTATGCAAGCATTTGTGATGTAGGTTCTTATGATTCAAGCAATCATTCAAGTCAAGATCCATAACATGCAATCAAAAGTCAAGATCTACATTCATGCTAGCAATTTCATACAAGATTGCAACCTTTGTTACAAGGGTTTGGTAGTTGCAAAATAGCATATTTGTTCATTCATCATTCTTTGATTATATTTGATTTCATTTCAAGGTTTGATTACCAAAATGGGGTTTGACCAAGGAAAACCCCTATCTATTAACAAAATAACATTTTTACCATTGAAGATCAAGATTGGAGAAAGTTGTCAAAGTTGCAAAGTTGTCAAATTTGTCACCTTTCTTGCAAGATTACAAAAAGTCACCTACAAGTCAAAATTCAGAGTTTTAGACTTAGAGATCGAAAAGGAGAGAAGCTATAGGAGAACACTAGAGGGTATCTGAATTTTAGATCAACCCTAATACTGAGACTAAATCGCCACTTGTGGCATATGAGTCCCAGTATACCAGTTTTTACTTTTTCTTTAGATACCAGTTTAACAACTTTGCAAATTCTGGTTTCGGCTCGAAACCCTAAATTGGGACTAAATCACCCCTACTAGCATATGAGTTCCAGTGTACTTCAAAAGAAATCATTTCGGGATTGCAGACCTCGTGTCAAGAATCTTTAGCTTTCTAGGTGCACCTCTGTTCATTCACAATTTGCTATTATGATTTGAGTTCATTTTCTAGGTCATATTGTTAGGTTTTGCATGTTACTTTCACTTCTTGTCTTTCCAAGCCTTTGCTTAGTGGTGAACCCCCCTTTGTCTTTAATCACATCTTAGGAAACCTTATAGTAGATCCCCTTCTCTTAATTGCACCATTAAATTGAGATCTCCAAGGTTTTTTTGAATGAACTAAGGTGAAATAGGTCCCCTTACTTGTGTTCCATCTCTTAAATGGTGGAGCACCTTATTTCCTCTATTTCATTTTGGTGAATTTATTTTATAAGAACCAACTTTTGAATGTCATGAACATCTAGTTTGTAGCTCTCCTAAAAACTCTCCTACTAGGGAAGATATCATGGTGGAAGAAAATGATAACATTGGAATATATAACAACAAGCTTGGGATGTGGATGATATGCCTTAAGTTGGCTCGTATGTGACATACTACCTTTTCATGACATAGCTTATAGGAAACATATGACTTGGCATAGGGCTTTCTGAGTAAGCTCTCATGTCTTATTTTTCTACTTTAAAGAAATTTCTCACAATAATGGTGTTAGAAACCGCTTTAAAGTGGGAGCATTACATTGACACCTGCCATTCTCATCGCTGCACCTATTTCTTCCTCGCTTATGTGTCCTTCTTTCTTGGTGGAGTGATTTCCGGGCTTAATTCCTCCAAGAGCATGATACTTCTTGAAAACATCCCCTCTAGAAACATTAGCACAATGTTCCCCTAAGATATGAGACCTTACACAAAATCCAAGCAAAAACCTTTGAACATTTTTACACTATCTTGCATTTATAATGTCTTGAGTGTCAAGTATACGAAGTTTTGCTTATCTCATAGAGCTCACTTTTTTTTTCATTAGAGCTCTTATCAAAGTATTAGGATGTATAATTTTGGCATGATTGAGCGGAAGCCCACTCGAAAGGATTCCTACAGCTAATTGCATGTGTGTGAGCACATATCGGTTGTATGTGTTGCACCTTTTAGGACTTCTCACCCAACGAAGAGCCAAGAGTTCCGTCACCTCAGAGTGAGTATACATTTTGGAAAAATAGCCTAGATCTGATCCACAACATGTTGGAAAAATAGTTGAAGCTTGATCAACCTTTTTATTTTCACTCTTCTAGTTCTTCCCATTGCATGATTTGTATCTATTTTGTTGCACATCATTTGCTCCAGCGTATCCTTGCGCTTATGTTGGTTCAAATGACTTAGGATCTTGGATCCTGGGGGGCTTGATTTCTCCCTTCATCCTTGTTATCCTAGACCATCCGCATTTGTATGATTGGAGCACTCTTGAATTTCTACTTTAGTGTGAGTTTGAAGCAAGTTCATCCTCTCACTAAAGTGGGGGATAATTGTGGACACGAAAAAAGTATCCCTTTGTCCTTGCTTGATATGGGAATAATTGATGATAAATTGGACTTAATAATGCCTTGATTTAGTGTTGTGAGGTGTTTTACACATCTAAATTAGGTCTTGGATGCTTGCAAACTAAATAAAATGCATTTAACAATGTCTTGTAAAGGTGTTGTAAATTGTTGTAAATGACTTTCACACTTTTCTAGACTCTTATTAAGCATCTAAGTCTAATGGATCCATTTTACCCTTAATTCAATGTTATAAAATAGATTTAAATGCATTATCACATTAATCTAGAAGGCTTGTAAATTGAATTTAATTATAATCTAGCGTTGTAATGTATCTTACACATTCACATTGGATGTTGTGCCTTTCTAGGCTGTTATGTGGACTCTATTTTAATGTTAAAGTGTATTTAATCACACATTGAAATTTGTGTCCTAGCCCCACTATACTTTTTACATCATCATTAATATGTACCGCGGCCCCATATTGCAGCATCCCAAGGCATACCTGATCAAATACCCACGAAATCAACATAAAATTCGAAATTCTTCATTCCCAACAATCCAATCCAGCGTGGCTCCTCCGACCAAGTCACCTATTTGGCTAATGAGCCTCGCTAAGTGTGACTAAGTCAAAGTGGCAAATAGTCCCATTTGGGTTATTTTGAGTTTTGAGGGAAAAGTTGATTTTAAGTTTATTTTTCTTTCCATGTCACCTTAGGGATCCAATTAATAAGAGAAAAATTCAGTATTTCCTATAAATACCACTTAACCTTAATTCATAACTCATCATCATTCATTCATCATTCATCATGTTCTCAAGTCACATGTTTAGGTTTTACATTTAAGTCATCAAGATAGTCACATTCATGCAGATTCTTCGTATCCAATACATGTAAAATCACACCATCATGGAAAGTCTCTAACTCCATTGTTTCATGCTTCATTTTCTTGTTTCTTCATTTTGGTTTAATTACCTAAAAAGGGGTTTGACCAAGGCAAACCCCATGCCCTAACATCCAACATTTCTCCTTCTTTTCTTGTGTATTTGAAAATTTAGGTATCTTGAAGACTTGGAGATCATTAAATATTAAGTTACAAAGTTTTTGAAGACATCTCCTTATTGACTAAGTCAAAATATCCACTAAAAGTCAATTACAAAGCAAAAAATAAGAGCTTTTAGAAGCAGACACTCTGACAGAGCCAAAGTGCAAACTTAGGGCTCTGCCCACTTTGGATTTTCAAAAATGGAAGTGGACCAAGTTGGTAATAGTGCTAATTAGTCCTGCCGAATTTGTTTTTTTGATAGTCATAGATTTGGATCTCCATCCTTTTTAGCATCTAGGGGTACATATTTTGTCATAACTTTTGTTTAGTTTTGTTTGCATTTCTAGGTCATTTATCACATGTTTGCATATCACAATGTGTTTTCAAACACCCTGCATTTCAATATTTTTGCAATAATAATCCATCTCTTTTATTAGTTTATTCCATTTAGATCATTGCATTTAGGAAAATTCCATCCATTCTTGCATTAATTTTGAATGTTTACATTGCATTTTGGTCTATCTTTCTCCTTTTAGGTGAAAAACCCTAGAAGTGCAAGAAAGCATTAGGGTGCCTAAATCTTTTTATACACAAAATAACATGAAAAATATTTATAAGGAATATCTTTTCACGAAGTCAGTAGAGGGAATAGGTTATGATCAACTCTAACATTCTAGTAAGGAATAAAAGGAATGAAGGCATGCAAAGGTAATAAATTGGGGATTAGAGAATAAGAGGTGCAAGGTGAAGGGTACCACTCAATAACCAAGCTCAACAACTTGATGGAGAAGACATTCTAAGGAAAAATGCACATGTTTCAAGGTTAGGATTGGATTTATGATGTTCTTGGCATCTTCATAGACTAAAAAACCTACTTAGACTATTTATTTTATAATATATGGACAAGTTGTCAAGGCCAACAAGAAAAGTAAGTAGAGACATCCCTAACAACCTAATAATACACAAAAATAGAAGGAATGACCATACCTTAAAGATTTTTTTGAATATTTTCTAACATGGGCACACAATGAACAACATAAGAAAACCATTTATGGTATCTATAATTAGTTATAAGAGGCGGATCCAAAGAATGTAACTACACACATTGGTAAAAACAATTTAGACTTGTAAAATTTCTTGGTTACATATGGTGGGGAACCAACATTGTGTCTAATTGGGGACATGTGCTACTGGTTGGCATAGTGAGATCTTAGAACACTCTTTGAGAAAGAAGACAAAAATGAATGGGAAAGAGAAAAATTCACCTTAACTAACAATTGTCAAGATTGCACAAACAATAATCTAATACAAGGCACCATAAGAAACATAAAAATAACAACCTCTAGCCAATGATATGGGAGCTTAGGGAAAAGATGTGACTTCACGCAATAAAAAATAGAATTATAGGTTAGAATTGTAAGGGGTTCCATGGCACAAGGCCAAAGAGTAACTTCCACAACAACTTTCCCCTTTCCAAGACAAGCCTACTAAACGAGTTTATCTCCCTCAAAATGAAAATTCTTTCTTCACCCATCTATAACCATGTAATTAATTTTCTTGTATGAATTAGATTATATTTATATAGTTATTTTAGTGAAGGAAACTCTCACCTTTAACCTTCCTATTATAGGGTAACCACAAGGAATATGTATTGGACCTTTCCCATAATGCACCACTTATGTCCACAACAACATGGTCTAGAAGAAACAAAGCTAGATCAATGACATCATTTATGGATATATAATAAAACTTCCCCCATCCAAACTCTTAATTTGACCATAGTAGGTGACCTCATTATATGAGTTAAGGAACAATGAAAAACCTCTAAATCACATGTTAAAGAAAGGTGTACCTGACTGCAATCTTTCCTAGCACAAGGAAATAATTTTGCATTCTAGATTGGAATGCTAAAAGTTTAGGTACATTATCAAGTCAAGTAGAATTTTTTTTTATTTTCATCTTGATCAATATGTTGATATACAATACCCTCAACACTTGTATGCTCAACCTGTATGGTGCACTCAAGACTAGGAATTCCATAATCTTCATATGTTCCAATGATCTTCATTCTTGGATCAAACTTTTGGTCTATAATTTCACTACCCTCATCAAAAAAAGAATTATATTGGGGCTCCATAATGATGGACTATTTTTATCCCAATACCCATTTGTTTCAATGCTCTAAGGAATATTTCATTTTCATGTATCTCTTGCATATTGGCATTCCAATTATATTCAAAATAACTCCTCTTAGTTGCAACATGTTCATTAGTTGGGAAAACATCAAGGTCATCTTGGCCATCAACCATACCATAATAATTATCAATGCAAAGATCAAAGGATGAAAAACTTGCTATTATCAAGAATCTCATAGATACCAAGTGTTGCATATGAACACATCTAGATTAGCATATTTATTCTAGGGTGTAATGGAAATAATAGCAAAAGGATAAGATACTTGAAGCACATTATTTAGACCTATCTCCTTATCTTATTCACACATGCCTTATTATCATTAAAGCTTTACATTTCAAGCTCACATTTCATATAATCATGAAAGTAATGAGCGTGACTAGTCTAAGGCTAGTAGGTGCCCTCATTAGCATTTAAGACTATATGTTTTGTCTATGAAGTGGCAATCTATATTTTTTCTTCATCAAAGTAATCATAATAAGAAAATAAGTACACAAACATATTTTCATTATTGTTGGAAAGGCAAGGGGGATCATCATGAGTAGAAGCATATTATTATGCTTCTAGTTGAAGACAAGGATGTTAGTCCTCATTGACATTATTATCATATTGCATATCAACATCAACAATAGTGTTTTCATTAGTGTAGTCACCAACAAGTGTACCATTATTCACCTTTTCTTAATATGTAAAAATTCTCACAATAGAGTGATCCACCCCATAATCCTCTTTATTTGAAATATGGTTTGGATGAACATCAAGTTGACATTCATACTTTGGTTTTTCAACATATATAGATCTACACTATGAGATGAATCTATACATGCCTTAGCAATTTTATTACATATTACACCTAAATCATCTCCTTTGTGTGTCTTTTATTTATGTATTCTTTTCATATGATATTACCTAGACATGTAAGTTCATCAATATTCCTAGTCACATATTTTCTATATAATTTCTCAATATATACTACCTTATAATTTAAGCTACCTTGAAAATCATAAGCATTTATTCTTGAAAACTAATAGAAAAATCAAGGCTCAAAGTAGAAACCTATGGACCTGAATTTGTGCATTATTATGCCTTGATGTTGGCCTTCTAATGAATCATAAAAACAAAAACTTTTGGAAAATTTATGACTTTCAAGCATAAAAAAATGTTTTATCAATCTCTTGACTTCAATGAAATATTACGATATAACAATTTCTTCACCTTCCACTTATTTATGAATGTGTATAAACACCTCACACTAAATAAACACACCAAAGAAAACTGAAATTCCTTTCATACAACTTTGACTTGGAAAAACTTTCAAATAGATTTCACATTTAACAAAATAAATTCAACTAAAGAAAAGGTTTGAACATTAATATTGTCCATGCCAAATGCTTATGATATTCCACGGTCTACAAAACACTGTGCCATTTGCATTCAAGATCCCCTTCAACACAAATTAGCAACGTTTGCAGCTCCATCGACCACAATTCAATATAGGGTGTGATTAGAAAACATTAAATCTGACTACATGGAAAACTTAAAAATTAAAGAAATGGCTCTTTTCTTTGATGGGTGCGAATAATAAAAGGCAACACTCCTAAAATTCATATTGGCCACTGCTCCTTTGCATCAAGATGCCATTCACAGCAATTGGCACACTTCATTTTTCACTATAATGTGCAGCAACCTTTGGTCTTTAGTTCAAACAACTACTTTCCACATGTATTGTCACTGCTCTAACTAGTCACTCTATTCTTCCAACGTGCTATTCTTCTGCAAACTACAACCACATAACTTGTTCACTAATGAAACCCATTCTGAAACCCATTTACAACAAATTGCTGTAACTCCGGGTCCCCACGAAAATCAGAGATTTGCAGACATGACCTACACCTAGATAAAGATATCTATCAAACGTAGCCTGTCTCAGCCAGGCTCTGATACCACAAAATCAAGAACACGCAGAGAAACAGACAGATATCATTACTGTTGATTGGAGCGCATAAATATCCTGTTCATTGTATCCAAAATACATCTTTAATTTACAGTCTATCCAAAATACATCATTAATTTACAGTCTACGTAGCATAGTAGTTATTGATGTATTCATGATAGAGTACGGTGAGGCGAGCAGCAGTGAGCCGCGTTAGCCGGCCAGAGTCGGCTGTGTCGGCTGGTCTGTGCCGACAAATCTTCAATTGATTTTTTTCGAACACAGACCACTCGCAATAAATCATATATTATCACACAGAATAACCTGTGAATTTTACTCTCAATCAAAACGGTACAGATAATAAGTCGCATTACACCTTATCAAAAATTAAATGGAGAGACGCGGGCACGGTATGGATAGCTATACGATGTATTTGATGGTTCCAAATTTGTTGCGTTCTGCAAGGGCGACGTCAAAGAAGAATAGTTGGATAAGGGAATGCCAATTGCATGACCATTACCGTTTTGTGGCCTCCGATTACCTTGCCCACTCGTAGTCGCAGGTATATTCGGCTTGGAAGAAAAGGCCGGGAATTTCATCTGAAATTGAGCCGTTGAACTGCGTAAGCTTGGATCAATTTTCTCCAGAAATTTGAGAGACAAATCAAGGTAACCCCGAGGCATGCCATTTGCAATCCTAATTCGATAGCTCAGAAAGTGAATGGACTCGGGCGATGTGAATCCCTGCAAAACGTCGGAGTAAGGCACTCTAGCGCTTCCCACGCTCTTCTTGCCCATCACGGTTTTACAGTATATTTGTACTAAGAGAGCGGAGCCCTTTTGTTTGAGGAATCCCTTGCTGACCGTCATTTGGAACTTTTCATTCCAGGCGGGGTAGCTGCCACCCTCTCCATCTATTCTCGTACAGTTTTGAGTGGCGGAGTCGCTCCATACAACTGCATATGTGCGCATTGGCCTTCGAAAACTTGTTACACATTTCAGATCTTGCGCTGATATTATCACAATCTCGAATGCAACTTTCTCCATTCACTCACTTCTTAAAATACGATGAATACAAAATTATATTTTAAGACGAGAAAAACTCCAGCAATATGAAGAAAGGCTGTGGCAATGCGTGTAATGGCGAGTGGTTATATAGAAATATTATGTATTCTACGAGGTTAAACAGTCTTCACGAGAAATTTCTCATTGTTTTCTCAGGATCTTCCCTCGAAAAACCATCTCTACCTGAACAGGATCATAACAGTAACCGCGTATTGCTCGGTCTCTGAGAAAAACAATCTTCAGAGTTTCGACCTAAAATTGTTGTATATAGGATTTTATTTGTGAGTGTCATTGAGTTGATCTTTTGTTTATCTAAAAGGAAATAATATATCTAAATTAGATTTTAAGTTCAAGATAAAATTTATATATTAAATAAAAGAAAAATATAACTATTTTGGACATTCAATCTTATAAAGAGAGATTGTACACATTAGTAATTGTATATAAATTTCAACATATTAGTAATGGTATGCAAACAACACATAAAAGGAATAAAAATGAGAGTAAAATAGAAAACACAACCACACAATAGTAATAGTAATATACCTTAAAAAACATTATGTAGGGGAAAAACAACATCCTAAGTACGAAATCAATATATTAGTACCAACAACATTAGTTACAATATGCTTCAAGAGAGTTTGAATGAGATCAACATTATACAATCTAGAGGAATTCTAGTATTATAATAGCATAGAATTTACATGACATATGATCTCCATCCCAAGCCCTTAGTATATAGGCCTACAAGACCCAAGAAACCATAAATGAATTTCTAAAATTATTTACCAAAATCATGTGCCTAAAATAGGTGCCTAAGTTTCATGATCGAATTCCCATGCCCACATTATGAAGATGCTCCTCACAAGATAGAATGTAACTTGCAATTTGATTAATTTTAGTGATTTGACCCCTATAAACATGGGTCCAAGTGTAACTCTTAAGTGCTCCACCACAAAGCAATAATAACACTTACACACTTCTTATATCTAGCTATAAATTATAAATCAAAGATGATAGCCCAATTAATAACTTGTAATCCCTCCCCTACACATTATTACTCACATCATAGATTCTCATTCATACTTTACATGTCACATATAAAATTACACATAAATGTGTGTTACACACAAAGAATAGTAAATTGATTAACAATATTTATCTTATCTAGAATGGAATGTTGAACTCCAAATATGGTAATATTTTTATTTTTTCATTATAATCTAAAGATATATATAACAAATGGTATGGTCCCATAGTGCCACATTATAATGTGATGTTTATATTCACATGCAACCTCATTAAATATATAAATAACTGCAAACATTAGAGCTATGTAAAGTGTACAATAATACTTAGTCTTAACAATCTACCACTTGTTATATTTTTTACAATTATAAGAAGCTCCAATGAAGTTAACATAAATACTAGTGGTTCATCCTCTTAGCCATATTGTACTATTTGAACTCCTCTATGCTCATGAAACTCACCAAGCAACTATAACATCTAAAAGTACACATCAATATGCTTTTCCTACAGATGAATAGTAGACTAGTCTACCACATTGGTCACACTTTGTCACAATGTTTTACAACTATATCTTGCTATCAGATATAAATCTCCAAAAACAAGATCCAATGCTAGACTATTATAACCCATAATCTAACTAGACATTATTTAGGACCTCTATGTAAAATACATCGCATGACCAACTCTATAACCTCCACACATGCATGAGTACTCTCCATGTACTCTACGTCTATAGTAAAAAGAGCAATCAAATCCTACCATTGCTCATACAACTAAACACATCACCAATCAAGGTGAACTCATGACCACTAGTAGCCTCCTACTATCCATATATATAGCTAAATACATATGAACGTCCCTATATATCATTTGTTCAATTGAAAGTATGCCATCCCTTGTAGCAAATATAACAATTCAATGTGTCTCTATGATACCTTAAGAGCCTCTCATTATAGTTTAATTCCCCTAGACATAATGGATATATACCTATGTAGGAATCTCACTTGGTTCACATCTATTTTGGTACAAAATATAACATACAAAAGACCACCATTGCACTCATATAGAGGATATCACTCATGTCCTCTACCTCATATAGTGTTCCAATATTCTACAAAGCAACTTGATGTAATATAATTGAGGTAACATACTTCCCTAAGACGATCAAGAGTTTTTTGTTTATTATATCATTCCTAGTCTCTATGATAAGATAAATTCATATCCCAAGATCTTCATATCACATAAAAAAAATAATACTAAAGAGACATAATTTTTTTTTTATTATTATTATGAGAAATGAATCAAGTAAAGTCAAACAACAGTAAATGATCAGTAACATGGTTGAACCAAACATATTAATTTAATTTAGCTCTAGTTCATAAACCCTAACTCTAGTAATAAATGCAAATAAAATATATAAGGATAAAACTATGTTGTTGTATCAACACCACATAATGCTCTAAATGTGAAAACTAGAACTCACACTCCAAATCTCCATACAAAAAAGTTATCTCAACATATAACCATTCAACATTGAGGTCAAAAACAAGAATAATAGATAACAATATCTAAAAAAGGTGTATAATATTTTCCATATGAAGGAGATCATACTCTAGTATCCATTCCCATGTCTAGGGAATTTTACCATAGCCACTAATAATGCCATGTACTCTTGTAAACCATCCTTATAACTCACACCATAGCTCAAGATCCATATACATTAGAAAATAAAGAAAAATAAATGATGACATGTTCTTCTCAAACTAGTCCTTAGAATTAGCATCTCTACATCTCCGAACTCATTCACATAAGGAGACAAAGAATAAATTAGAATTCATCTAAAATTTAGGTGAGCTATACCTACCTAAACATTCTCTATTGAGTGGACCACTTGAAATATAACAATATCCAATAGGGCTTCTCTCTAATGTAAAATGATCAATGCACTCATCTAGCAAATAATTTCAAAACTCTAGCCATTTTCTTCACTAAATGATCAATATGTGCTCTAGGAATGTACTTATGGAACCTTGATTTGTATCTATTTAATAGAAGATCATTTTTCTTTAATATATCTACACACAATAAAAATACCCATCATCAATAGTAGAAGACCATCTATCTCTAAATGATAGATCAAAAGCATTACCAAAGACCCCATTACAAGTTATCTAGAGCTAGCTAAGACATAATGATAAACATCTCCAAACCCTAAAGATCATCCATCTTCAAAACACATACATTGTGAAAAATTTGACATGTAATTAGGATTTTCTCATGGAAGCATGATTAATGTCTCATAAGAATCAAGTCATGCACACAATATGATATTTTTGCTTGAGACAACTAGATTTTACTTCAACATACAAAGAACCATCATGTATACTTCTAGCATCCAACCTATACAAAGTATCATAAAAAATTCTAGTTGCCAATATGGTGGTTCCAAGCATCATCTTACATTATTCCTTGTTAAAAATAACATAATCACTCAAATCAAAAAATATTTTCATAGAAAAAAATTTATTGGACAACCCAAGGGCATACGAAACACTAGAAAAATATATTTTTCTCCCATATGAGAGAACAAAGATGACTCTTCCATGAACCCACAGTAAATGAAGGGTAGAGTTATAACCCAAGTATTATTATCCACCATGTCAACTCTCATTCAATAAATAAAATCCCGTGGGGAGTCACATGGATAGATCCTCAAATTCAATATACCACGGGCCATTGTGCATGTATGAAAAACAAAAGCTACAACACAAGAATTGCCAAAATCATCATGAAATAATCTCAAGTCAAGTTCATCGTCATGCCCCTTCCTAGCCTTCTATTTATACTCCTTTATTTTCCAATATTTCTATAATTCAAACACTTCACCTTGGATCTAATTTCAAATACTTAGATATCCCCTTAGACTTCATACACTTATCATTTTCTTATTTTTTCCTGTATCTATGGAATGACCTCTCTCAATCAAGGAATATTTGATTGACTTAGAAGTTTTCTACCTCATTTCCTCAAATAGCAATGAACCTAATACACCCAATCAATTATAAGCTTCAAAATAATGAGCTATCAATTTCCATCATGAGATTGTCCCAATTTCCAAGTAAAGAACATAGGAGGTTTATGCACCTACCCTCAACCATCTTCACATTAATGGATGCCAACTAACTCACCGAAGTGTTGAACTCATTCAATATAAGCACCTCAAAATGACATCTCTTGACCTATCTTTTAGATAAATACATGCAAGATATCTATGTTAATATATATCTAATTCTAATATATTATTTATTATAAAGTAAGAGAAACTTAATCCTAAGATCTCTTATTCGATTCCGGATGTATGCTATAAAAATAAACAATGGTCCTCCAATTTCTCCCCCAACATTTGTGAATTTTAAAAAAATTAAACCCCTTTAAATCAAAATTGTCATTACTAATCATCTCTATAATAGTTTCAAAAGTCATTTTTAATGCTATTGATGAAAAATTGTAGGAAGGATCTATAAAACTCATTTTAAAGGACTTCTATAAATGATGTTATTTCCACCTTATCCAACTCCATGATTAATACACATTAATGTAATGCTGTAAAATTGCACCCCTTGCAATTTCACATACATTCTTGTATCCACTTTATTGTCCACTCCCTTAGCATTTTGTGTAGGCTCATTTTATCCCTTGCATCAGCCTTTTTCCCCCTCTCAGGATGCTCAAGACCTCTTTTCATGTTCAGCTACCCTCGTGCATTAGCTTTGCATCAAACATTATACTTTTTATGTTCTCGTCGTTTTGCAGTGTGATGTGTGTGGACACTTGCGCACTGCGCAGACGTCCACGCGCCGCGCTAGCGTCTTGTGACATTTCAATGTTTGAACGACCATTTTCAAGCATGTTTGCCACTTGTCACTTACCGTTTTTGGTGGTAACAGCTTGGGACGCCTTGTAACTTCCCGAGAAGCTTCTTTTCCCTCCTATTCTCTCTTTATATGCTATTTTTTCAATCTATTTTCGGTCTTCTGAATCTTTCAAGTTTGGGCTCTTGCCTTTTCCTCTATTTATTTTGTTATCTTGCTTGCGCAACTCTTTACATCTTGCTACAACAACACTCTTTGCTCTTGCGGCTATCATTCTCTCCCTCTTTGGCTTCCTTAAGCTTTGCAGCTAGCATCTCCCTCACCTTGTGCTTGCGAGCATCTTGGGATTTCACACATCCCTTACCTATTGCATCTATATTTTGTGATACAGGTTCTCCTCCATGAGAGGGGATTGCTTTTATCACTCATTTGTTCATCTCTCTCTATCTATTTGGCTATCTGTGGAAGTGGGAACTCCAAAACGGGGGTTTGACTGAGGCAAACCCCTATACAGCCCCAATGTTTTCTCCAGATCTTACGCATGTAGATATTGAAGACATTCATTTGCTGGAGGCTCCATTACTTGAGTTTTTGTGAGCTTCTTCTATCTCTCATCCTCTTTAACTTTATCATTTGTACTTTACTTCACTTCAGTTCTATTACATTATGTCATTTTCCTGCATTCTATAAGTTCTTAACAATCTAATTGTTAGTGATCATTTAGCTATTTTCTATGATATTCTCACTTTCAGGTTCATACGAGATGTCAGCGCGCCTCTGGGATGCCAATGCGCTGCTGTCATCCTTATTCCACGCTGTCATCCTTTGGCTGAGAGCCCGTTAGTTTGCCCAAAAAACCTTCATGATTTTACTCCTTCGGATTCAAGAACTCTCGTGTTGTTCTTGAGAATTTCTAATCTTGAGTGTCATGAACCCTTAAAATTATCAAAAATTTTATATTAATATATATTTTTTAACAATATGACATTTATTTGTTAATGAAAAACACATCACATAAGTAAAATCACCATTAAGAGAAATCTATTAATAGTAACATGAAATTAAAAACTTTTAAAATATTGAAATTCAGTAGAACCAATATTATGACGAGAGGTGCATTTTATAATGGTAGTAATATTTTTGTTTTATTTTTATTTTGAAAAGTGTAGTAAATTTTATTTATTTATTTATAATTTTTAGTTATAATTATTTTAAAAAATATGATAATTATTATTTTTATTTTCTTAATGTTATAGAAATCTATATGATGAGAATATTTTGATAGGTAAATGATTCTCAAATTTAAGATAAAAGACAAGAATTTTTGTTAACGCATTCATATCATTACACTTAACCCCTTGATGTCACTTAGAATGTCAAAATGACATAATAACTTTCAACTAAATAAAAAACTTAAAAAAATGAAATAATTCTATATCATCTAATATTAATGATTTAAATAATATTAAAGTTATAATTCATATAAAATTTGTTTGTAATTATCAAATTCTATCGTGATCTTAAACGAATATGTTTAGATAAATTTCCTTATATGGAAGGTGATTTTTTTTAATGAAAATTTTAAATTTAAGGAAAACAGAATTGCTACGACAGAGAGAATACTTTGAATTCAAATACCGTTGGCGTTTCTCCTCTATATGCCGTGTCGTGGAATAAACAAACAATGTCTGGCAGGGAAGTCAAAACGCGTTTGTTTGTTGGAAATAACTAAAGAAACGAAAATCTGTTTCTGTGGAGCATTCCATGCTTTATCTGATAACCGCCCCTGCAACTTCCTACACCCATCCACCATTGACCACATTTTTCGCATTTTATCTCAGACGCGGTAAATGGATAATACTTATACTCATCAACGTTCCTGATTTCACAGAATTACATTTTCTCCTCATATGCTCTTAAAAGAAGCTGATACATAGTTTTCTCAGAAGGAGCAAGTTAAGAGCTTTCATAATATCTATTTATTTAATTATTGGCAACACTTGATAGTGCTTCTTCAACTATATTTATGAATACAAGGACGCTGGAGATAACAATAATATCTGCTGACGATCTTAAAAATGTAAGAAAGTTGGGGAGAAGGATGCGCACTTACGCTGTTGTGAGCACGAATGATGTTTATAAATCCACACATATTGACGGAGAAGGAGGGTGCGATCCAGTTTGGAATGACAAGTTACGGCTGAGCCTCACCAAAGGATCGCCCCATTCAACACCCACCGCTCTCAACATACAAATATTTTGCAAAACGAGTTATGGGAAGAAAAGCGTGGGATGGACTAAAGTTCCCCTCTCTGAAATCTTAAATGGATTCGGACCTCCCCATGGCTTACATTGCCTCAGCTATCGATTGAAGACGGGCCAAGGGAGTGTTAGGGATTAAGATTGTCTAGAAAATAGTAGAATGTTTCTAGAAACTTCCATATGCTAGAACATTCCTGGAGCTGTTCTAGAAAAGAACATTCTAAGAACTGTTGTAAAAAAGAACAATCCAGATTTTAGAATTCTCTAGATTACTAGAAGTTTCCAAGCTCCACTATAAATATGAAGCTGTTCATTACAAACAGTACTGCAGTTGTAAGTTGTTGGATTGTTTGGAATACAAGTTAGACTGTTATATTTGCAGCTGTTGCTTATTATTTTTATGCCCTGTTTTGCCCTGTTTTTATTTATTTGTTGCTGTTGTTATATTTTGGGCCTGTTTTAACATGGTATCAGAGCTAGATTTGGCTAGATTCAGCTAGAGATTCATCTAGAGGTTCAGCTAGAAATATTGTTAGAGGGATATGCTGCAGGAAAATATACTGCTGGAAGTGGTTTGTTTGCAGGGCTGATATATTATTGGAGTGATATTTCGTTGCAGGGCTGTTATATTGCTGGAAGTATTGCTAGATCTGTTTGAAAGTTGATTTTTTTTCTAACATGGGCTCTTCAAATGAAGTTTTGCCTATCTTTGATGGAAGTGGTTTTGCAGATTGGAAGATTGCAGTCAAGAATGCTTTGAGAGAAAAGGCTCTATGGAGGATAGTGAATAAGGAAATTGGAGAACCTCAAACTGATAGAGAAAAGGAGTTGTGGAAATGCAAGTTGGAACAAGCTAGAGGTATTATTGGTAAAGCTTTGAGCCCCAATCTAAATAGAAGATTTGTTGATGTTGATAATCCAATAGAGCTGTGGGAGACTTTAGAAAAAGATTATAAAGATGCAGACATTGCTAGCATGTTTAGTATAGAAGAAAAATTGATGAATTTAGATCCATCTGATTTTGAAAAAATGTCTGATTACTTCAATGAAGTTACCTTTTTAAATGCTCAGCTAAAAAAAATAGGTGCTGAATATGCAAAAAAAGATTTTCAGTTGATTGCAATGGTTGAAAGTAAGCTTCCCCAGCCATATAAGGTATTTAAGGAATCAAGAAAAAGGGTTCTTCAACTAAATCCCAATACCCCCCAGCAAACTTTTGATCAATTTTGCAAGTCTGTTTTAGATGAAGAAGTTCAGCTTATTAAAGAAGGGCATATTAAGAAGAATCATGCATATACAGCCAAAAGTAATTTTTTTAGAAATGATGGAAAGAAGAATTGGAAAGGAAATAATAAATTTCAAAATAATGAAGGTTCTAACCATTTTTCTAGAAATGATGGTGCAGAAAAGCAAGCTGGAAGAAAACCCATTATTTGCAGGTATTGTGGGGGTGAGAATCACATGGAAAAATTTTGTCTGAAGAAGAGGGACAATGAAAGGCAGCAATATAAGTCCAAGCAAGAAAGGTTTAATGATGGAAAGATGGATAAAAATAGCTTTCTGGCTGTGTCCGTTCAAAAACAAGGAAAAGGTAAATCCACTGTTAAAGGGAGTTATTTTGCTTCAGATTTTAATAAAGAATGGATTCTAGATTCAGGAGCATCTTATCACATGACTGGAGATAGATCTTTATTTGTTGATTTTAATGAAGAAATGAATTCTGATCAAGAAATAACTATTGGTAATAAAATGAAGCTTCCAGTTTTAGGAACGGGAACTGTTAATGTGACAAAAGGGACTTTGAAAAATGTTTTATTGGTAAAAGGATTAGGGGTAAATCTTATTTCAGTATATAAAATTGTTCAGGCTGGATATGAGTTTGTTGTCAATGCTGATCAAGTTATTGTTAGAGATAAAAAAGATCCAAGCAATATAATTGCTATTGGTAGAGTTGATCATGAAGAGAGTCTATTTAAATTTGTGGGGTTTGTTGATGATAAATACACACTCTCTCATGCTTTTATTGCTCAGACAGATTATATGTCAAAACTTTGGCATGCTAGACTTGGACATATAAATTATAGGAAATTACAAGATATGGTTAGAATGGATATGGTTAGAGGATTAACAAAAGTTTCAGCTTCTGAAGGTGTTTGTGAAGGATGTGTGTTAGGGAAACATCACCGAGAACCTTTTGATTCAGGAAAAGCATGGAGAGCTAATCATCCACTACAACTCATTCATAGTGACTTATGTGAACCAGGTTATACTTCACTCTCAGGTGCCAGGTACCTTCTCACTTTTATTGATGATTATAGCAGGAGAGTATGGGTTTATTTTCTTGAAAAGAAAAATGAAGTATTTGAAGTTTTTCAGAAATTTAAGGCACTAGTTGAAAATCAAAGTGGGAAAAGAATTAAATGCTTAAGGACGGATAATGGGGGTGAATATTGCAATTATGAATTTGAGTCATTTTGTGAAAATTATGGTATTAAGGTGCAAAGAACAGTTCCTTATACTCCTCAACAAAATGGGGTGGCTGAACGAATGAATAGAACCCTTTTAGAGATGGCTCGTTGTATGTTACATTTTAAAAGTTTGGATAATAAATTTTGGGGTTTGGCTGTCTCTTGTGCTGCACATATTTTGAATAGAATTCCTACTAATGCTCTCAAATATGTTACTCCTGAAGAAGCATGGAGTGGAAAAAAGCCTCATGTTGGGTATTTTAAGGTGTTTGGATGTGTTGCTTGGGCACACATTCCTGATGAAAAGAGAAAAAAATTAGAACCAAAAGGTCATAAGTGTTTGTTTATGGGTTATAGTGAAGAATCAAAGGCTTACAGGTTATATGATTTGACAACAAACAAGGTCTTTGTTAGTAGAGATGTAAAGTTTGATGAAGAATCACAACTTATACCCACTTCTCATTCTACAACAGCAAATGCTTCCAACTTTTCAGATTTTTTCCAAAGAAATGTTGATGAGGATGAGTTGTGCACTTCTACAAATGATGAAAATATCATTGAAAATGAAACAACTAATGTTTTTGACCAGCCATTTTCTGCAGGTAGTGACAATGAAGAAGAAGACTTTTCAGCTAGACAAAAGACAAGGAGCATTGAAGATATATATGAACAAGGATCAAAACTTCAAGGAAGGAATGGTAGTGCTTTTATGGCCAAAGTATTACATATTGATGATCCAATTTCATATAAGCAAGATAAAGGGAAGAAAAAATGGGAGCAACCTATGAAAGAAGAATATGGTGGTGATATAAATGACCAAAAATCTGTTGGAACCTATGATTTTCATATTGGGTCAAGACCAATTACATGGTGCAGCAAAAAGAAGATTACTACATCATTTTCTTCTTGTGGAGCAGAATATAGAGCAGCAAAAGACTTAGGAAAGGAAGCAATTTGGATTCGAAAGGTGAACATTAAGGGGGGATAGTGTTATAATGTTCCCCTCTCCTTTGTATCTTTTTTGTAACATTCTATCCAATCTTAAGGGGGGATGTTAGGGATTAAGATTGTCTAGAAAATAGTAGAATGTTTCTAGAAACTTCCATATGCTAGAACATTCCTGGAGCTGTTCTAGAAAAGAACATTCTAAGAACTTTTGTAAAAAAGAACAATCCAGATTTTAGAATTCTCTAGATTACTAGAAGTTTCCAAGCTCCACTATAAATATGAAGCTGTTCATTACAAACAGTACTGCAGTTGTAAGTTGTTGGATTGTTTGGAATACAAGTTAGACTGTTATATTTGCAGCTGTTGCTTATTATTTTTATGCCCTGTTTTGCCCTGTTTTTATTTATTTGTTGCTGTTGTTATATTTTGGGCCTGTTTTAATAGGGAGGGTGCATGGTACCATCAAATTCTCTCTTCGTTTCCTACAACACGCTAATCCCCCTGATTTCTTCATCAATTCTCCAATTTCCACCACACTTCCACAGCAAGGGAGCTATCAAAACCCTTTTCGTATTCAGCAGCAAAACATGCCAGGGAGCACGAGTTTAAGTGGCATTTCGATGGGTTATCCTTCCTCATCTCCCTGTGCCAACGCCAACCACTTATATCCTATTCCCCTCTCTGTTTATCCACCGCCGCACCATAAACAAATATATGCCATGAATTAGCGATTATATCACAAACATGAGATATTCCAATCTGGAGGACAAACGTTGAATTATGTTTTACACTATTTTTCCTTTGCTGTTTTTTTGAGTAACGCTCTTAAACTCTATTGGATGCATCACAAAGCTTTCCCCAGTTACCACATCAGTTGTTTGGAGAGGATCCAACTGCAATGGTTTAACAAAAGTTTCTCTGTTGTGCATTTTGATATGTCCATATAAATTAATGATCATTTTTACAATAATAAGTCCTCCGTATTTTTTCAGGTTTGATCCCAAATTTTACAAATCAATGATTTTAATGGTTAAAGGCCGTTGTTGAGATCGAATAAGATTGGGAAATGCTTTTAGAGATTTTCTCCCCTATTTTGCATTATTCAGATGTAAGACGCAAACATCAAGATGCTTTCAAACAATCTGGCATTTGCCGAAGAATGGTGAAATTTGTAATTCATTCTTGTTACGTCGAAGGCGTCTCTTCTATGAGCTTTATCGAGCTCGTTTTGCCTATGGACGGTGGACAATCGCACATAGGGCTGGCAAGAAGATCAAAATAATCGTAACCGTTCTTTTGACTTTTTTTTTCCTCCATTCACGTTGACCATCTTTTGTCTGCGGCCTTCCCTGTTACTGTTTTTCAAGGGTTTTATTGCTCCCAGTTGAACGACTTGAAATTTTTGTTTCGCTTTTACAGCTGGAAATTTTATTGTTAATAGGGAAATATTTTTACTTGCTAATTAAAAACAGTTTTAAATTAAATAATATTTAGTATCATATAAATTATAATATTTTATATATTGTACATTTTATTTAAAATAATATTATATATTTATTGTAGAAATTATTTAATATAAATATAATATATTTTATATATATTACATATTAAATTATATATAATTTTCCATATAATATACATTGAATTATTATCATATATTGTTGTTCATATAATATAAATTCTTAAATATGTAGAAATCACATTATATATAATATAATTACATTTATTATTATATATAAATTTTGATATGATATAAATTGTATCATTATAAATAAATATATAAAAATATCAAATATATTTAATATAATAATTTTTTTAAATATATTTACTAATTTAGATTCTATTAAATACTATATATTACTAAATGTGCATTTTGATATGATATAAATTGTATCATTATAAATAAACATATAAATATCAAATATCTTAATATAATTAATTTCAAAATATATTTACTAATTGAGATTCTATTAAATATTATATATTACTAAATATAAATATATTATATATTACTAAATATAAATATATTGTATATTATATTTATAAAAAAAACATAATTGAAGAATAAGTATATAAATATTAATCATATATATTTAAATAATAAATATACATAAATATTAAATATATAGTTTTTTTTTTTTAATTGGTGAACGCTTTTGATGGAGCTATCTGCCACTACCGCAAGCACACCAACCCAACGAGGGAGTGGGCGGGCCTTAAATACGAGTGCCTCATACTACGACAAGCTCCTCCTCCTCCCTCTTTTTGGCCTCGAGGCACGAGCATCCTCCTTCGTTGGCCTAGGGAAAGCCATCAATAGTATCAACAATGCTACAAGTCAAGTTCAAAGTCTTGAACCCTAATTGCCACAATAACAACACCACCACTCATCCAATGCACCATGAGCTCGTGCCCAATATTAAATATATAGTTTTATAATACAATTTTTTTTTTAAATATATTTAATAATTTATATTATATTAAATATTAGATAATAATAAACATAAATATTTGTATATTTTATTTATAAAATGAATATAATTACATAATAAGTATATAAATATTCTACTATAAGTATATTAAACATATTATATATTTAATTTAAATATATAATTTAATAATATGATATTCTAATAAAATATATAAACACAATATTTTGCTATATTTTAATTTTTAATTTATATTTAAATTTGAAATTATTTTAACTATTAGTGTCTATTTTATGAAATTACAATAATAAGTAAAAAATACTAAAAGTAGTTCAATTTATAATTATACCTTGAATTTTATCTCTCCCCTCTTCTCTCTCCTTCTCCCCCCTACTTATCTCTTTATATCCTCTCTCTCTATTTGTCTCTTCATCTCTTTCTCTCCCCCTCTCTCTATATCTCCTTATATCTCTATCTATCTATCACTCTATCTCAATATTGACATTTCTCTCTACTTCTCCCTCTCCCTCTCCCTCTTCCTCTATATCTCTTTATTTCTTCCTCTCCATCTCTCCCTCTCTCCCTATTAACATAGCATGATCCTATTGTTTCAGTTGTGTCATAGTTGATTTGAAGCTATTACTTTTCCATTGATAAAACAATTTTCTAAATGGTGATAGTATTAAATGGGTATAAATCAAAACAAGAATCATAACATATCAAATAGATGAACACAAACACATAGAAACACAATGATTTTCCAAATGTGTTGCTGCACTCAAAATGTATTTTATTGTTTCATCAAATCAATTACATCATACCTCTTTTATAGAGGAGTTTTAATTTTACAAAAAAAATATAGAACACATAATTATTTCTAATTGCTATATATATACTGCTCATGCAAAACTACAATTTTTATTCATGCAACCAATGAGAGAAATTACATTCCAACAAATGGTTTACCATTTGATCTCATGTATTGCACACATGTATGCAAAAAAAATTAGACAATGCCTTTCATAATTAGCCTTCCACACCTATTCGGCGTATCCATTGCACACCAAGGTGCAATTGCCAGGCTAGACATTTATTTTAGTATTGTACGATATTTATATAAAATTGACAATGTTTTGTTTAAATTGTGTACTTATAAAAAATATATTAGATTATTTGGTTTATTTTGTTAAAATTTGTAGGTATGGTTTTTAAGGATGTATTTATAATTGAGGATAAGAATTAGAATAAATTATATATAGATGCATAAAGAGAAGAATAAAGAGTATGGTGGATTGAGATTTTAAAAAATGGGTAAACTGAAAAGTAGAACAAATTTAGTTGAATAACTTAGAAGTTCAAATGAGGCAAAATGTAGATGAGATGACAACATATCATGCAAGAATATCACAAGAAGATAAAAATAGTTCTAATAACAAATAAAATTGCAAAGAACAACACATTTAAAGCAATTTTCAAAGATGGAAAAGCAACAATTACAAGAATGTAATTGTGAAGAAGTAACAAGAAATTAATAATCAAGAGTGAATGTTGAAGTGAACTCCAAAGAATTGAACTCAACAACAATAGAGCGAGTGCTAAAAATGCTACATAAAATAGTTCCACATGCAATGTATGTTGACATTAGCAACAATGCACAATAGGAAATAACATTGTGACCAAGGAGATGAAAATCAATACAAGAGTTGTCAATTGAAAGAGATGAAAAATATTGAATTGAGTAGATGTTAGGATTTATCTGATGACTAGATAAATATTTTTCACTATGGTATATAAAAAAAACTTACCTAACCATTTATACATTTGTAGACACCAAAAAATGTCCTAAGCCTGCCAACACCATTTTTCCTTCAACCCTTAATCCTTAAACCCTCAACCCTCAACCCCTTTACCCTATACATTAAATCCTCAACCCTAATACATCAACCCTATACCTTAAACCCTAATCTCTTAATCCTCGACCCTTAAACCCTCAACCCTTAAACCTTAAACAATTAAACCTTAAATCCTAAAGCCTTAAACCCTCAACCCTTAAACCCTAATCCCTTAACTCTCAACCCTAAACCCTATCCCTAAAGCCTCAACCCTAATGCAGGAGCATCTAGTGGTGTGAGGGAAATCTTGCATCACCCAAAAAGATGATTTCCATTTTGTTCCTATTGTTTGCTTTCTGTAGATGTTTTTGCTCAACTGCTATTTTTTAGCAGTTGTGAATTTGAAGGCGTGGAAAGACATAAATTTATGGGAAGGTTCAGGATGGAAAAAGAAGCACTTTGGTGAAAGAATCAAGTCAGGATCATTCATGGTTTGAAATTTATTCAAGTTCCAATTTCTACTTTTTATCCTAAAAAACCTTTCGAGTCCAGTTTGAGGCACTAAATGGTTCTAGATGGGCCTGAAAATTTGCGGAAATGCCAAAGTAGTAAGCTGTAGGCCTACTTTGTGGAACATCATCTTTTTGAGAGCTTTCCTAAAAGGTATTGTCATTGAAGATCCGATAGTTGGATTAAAAGTTATGGCTGTCGGAAGTTGGTGCATATTTTAGAAATGTGCTAATTTTTTAATGTGAATTTAAATTTGAATTTCAAACTCTAATTTTGGCGCCAAACCGCCAGACCTCATATCTCGAATGTTGTTTTTGGTTCCAAACCAAAAAAGGGCTATTTATGGGCTAGTTTTCAATTTTTGAGTAACTTTTTGGGGGAAAGAGTTCGCAAGCTGCCAAAAGGGGATTTTCTGTAATTCTGTAATTTTTCCTGAAACTTCTGTAGCTTGCATGTATCTCAGAGCTCTAAATGTAAGAGTTCCATATTTTTGAATAAAATATTATTCTCTATTTTGTGAGTGTTATTTTGTGTCTCAGGTTTGCTCCCCCATCAAACCCTCAACCCTTAAACCTTAAATCCTAAACCTATCCCTAAACACTCAACCCTCAACACTATACCTTAAACCCTAATCCCTCGACCTTTAAATACT
Source organism: Sequoia sempervirens (assembly GCA_007258455.2). Classification (NCBI taxonomy): domain Eukaryota; kingdom Viridiplantae; phylum Streptophyta; class Pinopsida; order Cupressales; family Cupressaceae; genus Sequoia; species Sequoia sempervirens. The sequence continues at coordinate 31,370 of VDFB02294491.1, read as the reverse complement.
GTAGAGAAGGGGGATTCACTACTCGCAAGTTCTCTTCATTTAGAGAGCCTCATAGGGTGAACTTCTCTAAACTACCTCAGGAATAATGTGAGAGTTCTATAATCAGAAAGAGTAAGTCACGAAGATATTCTAAACAAACTAACAAGCTCTTAGTCAAAGGATGACAACATAGAATATGGACAACAACATGACGTGTTGGCGTCCCAGAGGCGCGCTAACATCTCGTACATACCAAAAAGTGAGTTTATCATAAAAAAATACCTAAATGGCTACTAGCAAACAAATTACTAAGAACTGACAAAATGTGATAAAGTAATAGAATGACTAAAATAAAGTGAAATAGAAATGATAGAGAGAATAAGAGATAGAAAGAAATGCTCACAACCATGCAAGTGATGAAGCCTATAGCATGTGAATGTCTTCAAAACTTGCATGCGTAACATCTGGAGAAAGTGTTGGGGCTGTATAGGGGTTTTCCTTAGTCAAACCCTTGTTTTGGTGTTCCCACCTCCACAGATAGCTATATAGAAAGAGAGAGATGAACCAAGATGGAAAAACATGAGGTGAAAGAAAAACCTGCTCCAGGAGTAGAACCTGCACCACCAAGTATGAGTGATAAAAGTAATCCCCGCTCGAGGAGGAGAGCCTGTATCACAAAAGAGGTGATAAAAGAAATCCTTGCTCAAGGATGAGAACCTGTATCACAAAGTAAAATGCAACAGAAAAGAGATGAGGAATCCCAAGATGCTTGCAAGTTTAAAGCAAGGGAGATACATGTGAGAGCCAAGAGGGCTACAAAGAGTGTTACTAAGAGAGCTTGAGAGTGCTTGAAGTTATTGTGGCAAATAAGGGAGTTGTGTAAGCAAGATCAAGATGGTAGAATGTTTTAGAGAGAATCCAAGAAGGAGAAGAAGCTAGACGCAGAAGAGAGTTGAGCTAGAAGAAGTTAGAGAGAAAAATGAACTAAAAGGATAGCTTTTAATGAGGGAAAAGAAGCTTCTACATTTGTTACAAGGCATCCTGAGCTATTACCATTGACAAAAGGTGAGGACAAGTGGCAAGCATGCTAAGAGATAACTGTTCGAGCATTGAAACGTCACAAGATTCTAGTGTGACACACAAACATCCGTGTGATGCATTAGTGTCTGGACACTTCACACTACAAAATGACATGAACGAGAAAATCATGAGGTTCGATGCAAAGCTGAAGTGCGAGGATAGCTACTAAAAAGGGGTGTTGAGCATCTTGAGAAGGGAAAAGGATAATGTAGGGGCTAAAATGAGCCTACTGAAGATGCTAAGGCAGTGGACACCAAAGTGAGTGCAAGAATGTATGTGAAATTGCAAGGGGTGCAATTTTACAACTATACATTTTTCCCCCACTTTAACGAGCATACAAATCTATGCCAATATGCATGCTAAAGGAAATATACTAAACATAAATAACATCATATGCCAAAAGGATATTGTAGAGGAGCTATATAACTCTTCAAACCACAAAAGCTTGCCCCTAGGTTGAAGACCTGCAAAACCAATGCATTGACAAGACCTGCACTAGACAACATTATTAGAACATAAAAAGCCAAAGGATTTGAGTCAGCAAAGTAAAAGAGACCTCGATGTAGAAGGTTGTCTCAGTACCATGCGTCATCCCCAAAATAAGAAATAACACAGAGAAGAATTCTAAAATGAAGAGAGGAAGGGAAAATACACAAGATGAAGAAGATGAAAATACTCGATCTAGTATATACAAAAGAGAAGAGAAGAGAAAATTTAAGAATGTAAGCACCTCACAGGCCCACAGACCTACAAGGAAGGTGTCCTCCAAGATATCTCACTTGAAGGATACCCAAAAAAGCACCTTACAGACCCCCAGACCTACAAGGAAGCGTCCCCTAAGATCTCTCACATGGAGGAAGCTAGGGAAGCACCCTACATACTCATAGAACTAGAGGGAAGGTATCCTTCAAGATCCCTCACATGAAGGAAACCCAAGAAAGCACCCTTCAGACCCATAGACCTATAGGGAAGGTATCCCTCCAAGATCTCTCACATGGAGGAAACCAAAGGAAAGGGGACTTTGTAGAGTTGAAAAGCGGCTTCATAGGCACACCTATGAAGTGACATTTTTACTTGCAAATACAACATGTCAAAAAGCACCCACACAACAAAATAAGTGGACAGTCGTGCAGACCATCAACAATTTGGAAGACTTTCAAAGGGTTCCCTCAGGAACCCTTTAAAAGAAGAGGGGTCCACTCAAGGGATGTGTTGTTTGAAGAGCAAGGTCTAGTCAGGCTATCCCCAAGCTAGATGTGAATGAATCAGTTTGAAGGAAAAAAGATTTTAAAGAGGTCCCTTAGGAACCCTTCAAAATAAAAAATGGGTCCACTCAAGTGATGCTTCATTTAAAAGACAGAGAAAATAGGGGGTCCTTAAGAAGGACACACATCTCAAAATGAATTGTCGCTACCCCCAACATATAGGGGAGGAGAACCATGGAAGATTCTTAGAACATACAAGATAGAGGTAAACCTTGACATCACTTGTCATTTGAAGAAGAGGTAGTGCATCAATCAAACGGGAGTTTGATGGCACCTGAATCATAAAGTTGTTGTATTTTATCCTTCAAGGCCTTACATTCACTAGTGGAATGGTCAGAAACTCGATAGTATGCACAGAAAGAATGTTTTGCTTTATCAAATTCTTATGAAGCTTATTACATGTAGGGGAAGGGAGAGTAATAAAGCGGGCTTTGAGAAGCCGCAAAAAAATACGCTCTTCCTCAAATAAAGGATGAGAAGTAGGAAGCAACCCATTCTCTTTAGGAGAAAAGTTTGACTGCTCACAAGAAGAAGATATGAAGGTAGCAGACAATGGAGGATCTACATGGAGAGTATTATTCTGGGAACAATGATCATATTCCTCTACGAGATCACCATCATCCTTCCTAACAGGATTACCAACATTAACCTCTTTAATAGAAGTGAGATCATCTTCCTCAGAAGGAGGAGGATCAACATGAAGTACATTACAACTGTTGCCCACACTAGCCCGCGATACAAAAGAGTAATCATCTTTGATAGCATGTTTGGATGATGTTATTGGAAGGTCTAAATGGATCACGTTGACTTTATATTCCCTAATGAAGGAATTTGTAAAGTCTAAGGAACCCCAATCATCACCAAGACATGCATTCTTTTGAGAAGTAGGAGTAGACTTAAGATTTCTTAGTTTAGAAGGATCTTCTTTAGGGACATTTATCTCAAGAGTATCCTTTGTAGTAGGTACTATTGGAGTAAAAATTGACACATTGGAAGACACTAAAGGAATAAGAGTAGGAACAACCAAAGCTTGACCAGTAGCTACCACCTCACATAAGTGCATAGCCTCAGGGTCAACCTTGACTATGACTACTCAATTATTAAAAATGAACTTAATAGATTTATGCATGGTAGACAAGACTGCACCCATAGCATGGATCCACGATCTACCAAGAAGAAGTTTATAAGGTAAATTTTCTAACATAACATATACAAGGGTAGGTACGGTAATGGGTCCCAACCTCAAAGGAAAGACTATTGTGCCTCGGGATTTTTGACCAATGTTATCGAACCCACGAATGTCAACAGAAGAAGGATTAAGGGAAGATGAAAAAATATTAATCTTAGGTAATAGATCAATGCTACATACATTGAGTGCTGAACCAACGTCAATGAGAGTACAACTAATACCAATTTTATTAATGTTAACTATAATAATTAAGGGATCTTCTTGTTTCTACACATTTGGGGGCAGAAGTTCCTGCAGATAGAACTTAATATTCGATGAATCCACATGAATATGAGCTATCAATGCATTAACATCTGTTGGGGCCTAGTGGAAGAAGGTAAGAGGATATTTTTCAAGGCTTCCTGAAGCATACCTTGATAAACCAGAGCAAACTGAAGTAAGTCCCATAGTGAGATCTTAGCTAGAGTAACACGAAGTTGCTCGACATGATTGTAATCACTAGGTGCTTTAGTTATAGGTTTAGGAGCTTGAAGAAGGCTTGGTTTTTTATTCATATCATTCTCATAATAATGGGCTACTGCTCTGTAAGAGGGAGCCATAGAAAGATCAGGAGAGTCACTATAAAATGGAACACTATCAATAGAACAAATCCTTTTAGGAGTTCAGGACTAGCTGGAGTCACATAAATGACTGGTCTCTTAGGCCTTTAAGGGGCAACAAAGACATAGATTACATTTACAAAATCATCACAACTAGTGGAATAATTATTTGAAGACACATTCTCAAAATTGATCCAAGGAGGATCATATGTGGAAGGAGGTTCATTATTCATGAATGCATCATCTCTAAAAGAGAGTGCATTGGAATAAAGATGAGAGTTATCATTCAACAATGCAACATCTCTAGAAGAGAGTGCATTGGGATGAAAAGATTCATTATTCACTAATGCATCATCTCTAGAGGAGAGTACATTGGAATGAAGAGAATGTAGAGTAATGATAGGATGTTGTCAGGTCCTAACACTTTAGTTAATAAACACATTCATAAATTGGCCAGGTAGTGTCCAAAGGTTGTATGCAATAGAAGAAATCTCAACTATCTCTCTCTCAGGTTTCCTAAATACCAAATAGCTGAATAAAACTCTAAACTAGAGGGTCTCTAAAATTTGAAAGCAGTAAAAAATCTATCTAGAAAACTGGAAATGATCTAAACTAGAAAGAAAAAAACTATGAATCTAAAAAACATCACTACTAATCTCGAAAGCATGGAAATGATTAATCTAAAGAATGTGTAAATTTTTGAAGAAGTAAAACTTGTAAAGAAACTAGGAAACATTTATCTAGTGCAAAAGATAGCAATCCAATAACTAGCATAAACGATTTAATAGAAACAACTGAAGGAAGGTGCTCCAGAACATCAAATACTAAACTCAGAAACTATAGACTTAGCTACAACCTGTAGGATTGACACTGATAGTATGACACACACACATGAAAAGGAATTTCAATTGTAACTTTTATCTATTAAAAGAAAGTACAAAATGAAAATTAAAATACTTATATGTCTATCTATAACCCTCGAGTGGCCAACTCTCAGGTGTGTCTATAGCTATCTCAGATCACATGCATTGGAAATCTCTTAGTTACTTCATTCAAAGGACTTCATTCACATTGCTGAGTAATTCAAAGAGTGACAAGAAAGCTCATTTTTATTCATATGGTAGTTTTTCTCAAAAAGACATATTGGTAGCATAATAATATTCTTTTGTATTCATCATTTGCAACAATTACATGTTTTTATATAAAAGTGGCTAACAAAATCCTACTTTCCAGTCGATAAAATATTTAACAAATTTGTCAATAACTAATGGACTTTAAAGCCCATGACATGAAATATTAAAGAGGCTCGACAAAAGCCATAAATTTTTTGAAACTGAAAATAACAAAACTATGAAGACTTGACCCATAATGTGTGCTCCTAGAATTCTGACGCCCTCTCACTTGTTTTCAAAAGTGTTAAGATCTGCTTTCACTTCCCTTTTGACTGGAATGGTGGAATGGTGGAGTGGTAACTGGGAGTGGAATTTGACCTGCGAATTGCTCAAGAACTAAACCATTAAATCAACATAAGTTAGCTTATTTCGACTAATTTCAAGAAGTAAAGTTTGCACGTTTATTCATAAAAAGAGAGCAATTATTTATCCTAAAGGTAATTAATTGGTAGGGTAAATTGGGCTGAAAGGTATAGGTTTGCATATTGAGTCCACTATATTGATGTGGTTATTTTTACCTCATCATTTCCTCCCCTTCCTAAGCCTGAGGAGGTCCTCCTGCTCTCTAAGGTGTTCCCTACCCTTGATTTCTTTTATTCATCTCCCCATACTTGGCATTGAGATCATACAATTCATCTGCCTCTGTATCTAGCTGCTCTGGGTCTCTCAAGAATCCTTGATGAAAAGTGAATCTTTGTTTCCACCTTCCAAAACTATCATCACTTTGGTCTAGATTGGTATATTCTAAAGAAGTTGGTGAAAGAAGGAGTGGAGGTTTGTACCTCATACCAATCCAGTTGATTTTCAATTCTTCAAGGATTTTGGCCAAAGATACTGCTCTTCTATAGGACCATCTAATGTTAAGGGGTGAGATTATTTCCCTCTTCTTGAGATACATAGGAAGAGGGGTATACTGCTCTTCACATGCATGCCAAGGTGGTCTAATCAATTTTGGACCCTGTTCCTAAAAGTGATCATGACGTGCAGCTGGAGGTTGTTATTGTATTTGACTTGTACTTCCTTTTTAAGTCTGACACCCATAAATTGTGCCTTGAAAGAGAAAGGATTCCTATGAGGATGCCTCATTTTCAACCTCATAGTCTTTTATGCCTATGCATATTCTCTTGATCTATCTTGCCAGTGAAGTTGATTTCTCACTGTAGATAGGAATAATCTCAATTCTACTTCTCCCACAAAGAAGTTAACAAAGAAATTTGTATATTTTTCTAGGAGAAAATTATGAACAAAGAACTCACATAACAAATTTTGTTGTTCAAGGAGTGCCTCAACAAATATTTTCACAAATTCCTTGTCACCAGGATCATGTGGGTGGTTTTGGCGAATTCTTTGTAATTTCCATCTTAAGAGCTATTCATTAAGAAACATGGAGTACAACCTAGATGGTCTTCTACAGGTTAATAGTAATTCACCAATTTCACAAGCATCTTGTTTACCCCTATATGCCTGATGGAAATATTCTTTTAACATTACCAATTCCCTCTTTAACCTATTATTCTCAAATTGCACATCCCCCAAAAGATAGCAATGCTCTATCCATTTCATTAATATTGGGGGGGATGTGTACTTGGAATCAATCTATAACAATAGGTTCAGTTTGTGTCTCCTTTGATTCCATAACTGGTTGAGTGTCACTCTCTTGCAAATTTTGTTCTGATTCCACAATATTACTCATAGAAGCATTTAGTTCAATTTCCTATCTACTTCTCTCTTCTTCAAAAGCACTGAATAATTGCATAAAATTACTTTTCGAGTCTTGAATATGTTTGTCTTTGTTAGACAGAGCAACCTTGTGCTTCTTATCTTGTTGATTCCATTGTTGAATTTGGTACTGTAGTTGTTCAATGAGCTTGTCTTTTTCCTCCATTTGTGCTGTAAATTTTACAATTTCTTGGTCTCTTTTATTTACAATGGTAGTTTTTACCTCAATCTCTTCTTTTTGTTGGTTAATTTGTGTTTCATCATCCTGTAGCCTAGTTCTTAATTCCATAATTTCTACCTTTAACTTTTCTAATTTCTCACTTCTCTGACTAGATTTTGTACCCCCTGTGTCCACAAAGAAGGATGAAAGAGGAATTTCTACATCAACATGAGGAACATTATCTTCCTTAGTTTCCTTAGGAAGGGATGAGTAAGGAAATTCTTCCATTTCTTCATCATCACGAGGCACATTTTCTTCAACTTCAGGTATGCTTCCCACTCTGTCAAGAAAAGGAGAAAATCCCCCCACATGTTCATCTTCATTTTGCTTTGAATGTGGTGATTGGGTTTCCTCTCCTTCCTGTTCTTTAGGTGATGGTGTTTTCTTGTCTTCCTCCCTAGGAAATTGATCACCTTGTTTTTATGTTTCATTTATTTCCTCATTATCAGGTGGACTATCAATTTCTACCACCTTTGCTAGAGTATTGGCCTTCTTTCTTTTAGAAGTATTGCCTATGTCTTGGGGTTCGGTTTCTTTGGCCCCTGAAGACAGTATTTTAATTCTCCATAGAGGAGGAGTTGTTTGAAAGGTAACAAGGTTACTTCGTTTCTTCCTCTTGCGAGGAGGTTCCTCTTCACCTTTGGAGTGCACAATTTCCACCTCCCTTTCTTGTCTTGGGGTTTCTACCTCATTCGGCAAGGTTTCCAGTGCATCGCCGTTGGGAGCAGAGGAGGTATGTTGGGATTTAGGAGCATCTAATGCCTTTGAGGAGGGTTCTTCTAAAGACTATTCTTTTTGTTTGGAAGATTATCCCTCCTCAAGTGATCTTCTCGGTTCTACATTCTCAAATTTCCATATAAACCTTTGCCAATTCTTTTCTGGCTTTGTGGAAATGGTATTTACATATTAACTATATGAGACTGTGATATTTGAGGGACCTTGCCCCAACTTTGTAATTTTCCATCATAGAGGTGACTGAATGGCACAAGAAGGCCAATAAATTTACGCTAAGAGAGGGGTCCTCAATGCCATGGTGTAAATGAGTCAACAAACGAAAAGGGGTCCCACTACTGTAGTCATTTGTCCCTCACAAGTGAAATAATTAATTACCCAGGTTGCAGTAGACCTCCAGGGTTCTGGAAGAGACATTCTATGGATTCCCTTATTTTGTCCCCTAGTGCTTATGGTCATTACAGGTTGGGGTTCCCCTTCCCTATGAAATAATTCTATCAAATTTTGATAGGGAACATGTGCATTTTCATTCAAATTAATTCCCTTATTTTTGAGACCAGAAAGACAAGCAATGGTTTTTTTACTTACTGGGAATCATTTGTTGTGCACCTGGTCTGCCCATCTACAAAATTCTTGAAAAATTCCTTCACAAATTGCTCTGTATACCCCTCAAATTGCTTCATGAATTCCAACCACCCAACTTTTTGAAATAAAATTGGAATATTTCTTAGTTCCAACAATGGAGTTGTAGAAGTTGGCTCAGACTTCTTCTTAGCTTCTCCCATTCTCCTTGTTTTCATTTTCTTTTTAGTTGGAAAAATTCTATAGAACTCTGTAATTCTCTCCTTACTGAATTACATACGAGAAAAAAATTGTGTCAATATACCCAATGGAGAAGTTAATTATCACCTTTCTTGTCACCTTATTGAATAATTATGATGAGATTCATGAGGAATTGCATAATTACTGCCGTACTTTTAGCAATCATGTAAAGGCACAAGTTTCAAAAATACAAGGAGGAATGGATCATGCCAATTAATTAACCTTTATTCAAAATAAGTACTAACTCTTTTAAATAAATAAATTCACACATACCTTATGTCTTATCATTAGATTGAATGTGACTCACCTATGATGACATAATTGAATAGTCATATGGTTGGTGAGGGTGGCGGCGGATAATAATGACACAGATGGGATGGTTGAAGTGGTGGTGGAAATTATTATGACAAAAAGGTATCATAATAATTTTATTTATTATGGAGGGGCTCAGTGTGATGTGGATGAATAATCATTAGGGAGTAGATCTTGAAGTGGTGTAAACTCAAATGATAGGCGTGCGTGAAACTTAGGAAAAATCAAAAGACTGGAAAGACAAAATTTATACAAATCTGGAGCATTACCAAAAAATGCAACCGAAGTAAGGAAAAGAGAGTTCTGAAACATCGTAGAGAAATGTCATCGGAACATGGTAACTAGATTGAAGATTTAGGAGAATTGCTGAAAAGATGCAACTGAGACAACAACCAAAATTTTTGGAGCATCACTCAAAAGATGCAGTCGAAGCAGCTACCAAAATTTTTGGAGCAACCCTGAAAAGATGCATTTAGAGCAGCAACCAAAATTTTTGGAGCATCGCTCAAAAGATGCATCCAAAGCAGCAACCAAAATTTTTGAAGCTCACCCAAGCAGAATTCCAGAGCATCGCTGAAAAGATGTCGCCAGAAGGAAGAAAGATGTGAAATTTTCGCCTTGGCTTCCCGAAGCACCATCGAATGATACGTCAAAATGCAAGATCAAGAAAAGGAGAAAAACCAATCCATCACTAATACATTTTGATCAATTTTTTGACGATGGCTCATCGGAATTTTGACAACTTTTTGTTGATGTTATTGCGTCAGAATTTCGATGACATTTGAAACGTTGAAATTCCAACCCGACATTCGACAGCCGTCGAAATTCTGATAGGCCGTCGTAAAAAAATTGATCAAAATGTATCAGTGCATTATGCAGATTTTGGAGCATTGAAGCAACAAATTCTGGAGCATTGCAACAACCGAGCTGATGAATTCTGGAGCATCGTAGTAGGGTGTGCCGAAATTGTGTTCACCAAAAAGATGAATTCCTACAAAATATAGAAAAAATTTAGTCAGGTCCAAATGGTGAAGTTAATGAAGAGATTAAAGAAACATCTGTAATTTTTTTTTAGCAATTATTTGACAAAACTAAATTGACCTTGCCATAGCAAAGTCAATGCAGTGGATTTCTCCCCGTGTTTCTACCATTTTTGTAAACTCCTCTTTGTTAACAGGCTTATGGTAGATGCGTAATCAGTGCCCAATAACTAGAAGAGTTCAGGTATCACCATCAATAGGTTTCAGCTAGACTGAACCATTAGCAAACACTTCAAAAATTTCATAGGGTCCAAGCCAATGTGTCTTGAGTTTCCCTTGATGATCCTTGTATCTGGAATCGAACAATAATTCCCAATCCCCAGTATGGAACTCTTTCTCTTTAATATGTTTATCATGCCAAACCTTACGTTGTTGTTGGACCAGTTCAATTTGATGGACAATGTCCAAACAAAGTTTGTCCAGTTTGCTAAGCTATAAAACTCTCTCAATTTGGGCTCGTTTAAGATCCATGCCCAACTCCACAATTGTTCTAAGGGTTTGGAGTTCAAATTCAATGGGTAAGAGGGGTTTCTTCCCAAAGACTAACTCATAGGGACTATAGCCAGTAGTTGATTTTCTAGTAGTGTTGTAGGCCCAGATAGCTTCCGGTAGTTTCCTAGCCTAGTCTTTCCTTCCTGAAGAAACCATTTTTGTTAAAAAAATTTCCAACTCCCTATTAGTGACTTCAACTTGTCTATTTTACTCTAGGTAGTAGGGTGAGGATTTCTTGAGACTTACTTGGAAATGGTATGTGAATGCCAATATAACTTTAGACATAAACTGGGGGTCTTGGTCTATGACAATTATCCTTGGAGCTCTGAATTTGAGGAAAATTATGTTGTAGAGGAAATCAACTACTTGTTCCTCCCTATCAATACATAAGTCTTGAACTTTTGATCACTTAGTTAGATAGTCGATATAGACCAAAATGTACTCTTTTCCTTGTGAAGGAGAGTCTATTGGGCCAATAAAATCCAATCCCTATAATTTTTGAAATGGTTCAAGGACTACCTAAGGCTACAGGGGCATTTTGTTAGAGGAAGTTAGTCTTCCTATCCTTTTGCATTCATCACATCGGTGAATGTATTTCTTGATGTCTTTGTGCATTGAAGGCCAGTAGTATCCTACTCCCAAAATTTTGTGAGCTATCCTTTTACTAGAATAATTCCCTCCTGAAGGGTCATCATGACAAGCTCTCAAGATACTATAGGTCTCATCTACCCTAGCACACCGTCGTAAAACCATATTGGGTCCACATTGAAACAAGTTACCATTAGCCCATTTGAAACGGGCACTCTCTCTAATGAGGTGTTTCTTCTGTTTTGATGAAATATGAGGTGGTACTTCTGCGGTGGCTAAATAATTTGCAATATCAGCAAACCAAGGGGTTTTTGTGGAGATGGTGAACAAATTTGCATTTAGAAACTCATCTTGTACTGGAGCACAGTTGCCATCAAGTTTAATATGAGATAAGAAATCTACGACTACATTAGACTTCCTTGGTTTGTCAACAATCCTGACATTGAATTCCTAGAGGAGAAGTAACCATCTAATTATCCTTGCATTTACCACCGGTTTGTTCATGAGGTACTTAATGGCTAAGTGATCTATGTGCACTGTAACTTTATACCCCATGACATAATGTCAAAATTTCTTGATTCCATGACTACAACCAAGAATTCTTTCTCTGTTGTGGTATAATTCTTTTCGTTTGGTGTCAAATTCTTGCTGATGAAGTATATAACATATTTTCTCCCATTCTCATCTTCTTGCCCCAAAACTGAGCCAATAGCATCATCTGATGCATCAACATAGAGAACAAAAGGCTCTAGTTAGGTCCTCAAAGGACAAGAGTAAAGATGAGTTTTTCCTTGATAATTTGAAATGAAGACTGACACTCAGGCATTCAAATGAAGTCTACGTTCTTTTGAAGAAGAGAAAACATAGGGGCTACAATTTTTCTGAAGTTTTCTATGAATCTTTAGTAGTATCTAGCATGCCCTAAGAAACTCCTGACATTAGTCCGAGTTTTCAAGATCTCAAGTTGTTGTATGACTTTGATTTTCTTAGGATCAACATTAATCCCTTCAGCTAAAATATGATGTCCCAACACTATTCCTTGTTCCAACATGATTAAACATTTTTTGTGACTTAGGGACAAAATATGATCCTCACATTGTTTTAACACCTTGTCTAGATTCGTGAGGGCTTTATCGAGAGTTGAACCATATATAGTGAAGTCGTCCATGTAAACTTCCACACACTCATTTACCAGCTCAACAAATATAGCCAGGATGGCCCTTTGAAATGTTGTAGGGGAATTACATAGCCCAAAGGGAAGAACCCGATATGCAAATGTCCCCAAAGGGTAGGTAAAGGTCATATTATCCTGGTCTTTTGCTGCTACTTGTATCTAGTTGTATCCACTAAATCCATCCAAAATGAAAAATATTTCCTCACAACAAAGTTATCCAACACTTGGTCCACGAATGGCAGAGGGAAATAATCTCTATGTGTTGCTTTGTTAAGCTCCCTATAGTCTACAACTCCACTTCCCATTCTTCTTTGGAACTACAACCAAGGGTGACACCCACTTGCTGTCAAAAATTGGGTAGATAAATCCTACCTGTAAAAGTTTCTCAATATCAGTTTTAATGATGTCTTTCAAGGTAGGATTGAGTCTCCGTTGTGGTTGGCGAACAGGTCGAACATCCTTAGTATAGATATGATGCATACACACACTAGGGTGTATTCCCCTCATATCTGTATAGTCCTAGGAAAATGCTTTAGATCTATTCACCAGGGTGTCAAACAATCTTTGTTCTTTTGTCTCAATCAACCAACAATTAATGTTCAAAGTCTTTCCTGACATCAACATAATGGTTTTGACTCTCAGATGGTTGGATGTGACAGTGTACATGGGCCTTATTAGGGTGTTAAGAGGATAGCTGTGAGGTATAGTTTATGAAGCTGGGAAACATCTGCAATACAATGGCAAGTTTTTGGAACTAAGTTCATCAAAGGACAAGGTAATCTGATGAAACTGATACTATCAAATTTTGTGTGATATATGTTGATTGGGTGTCCTAGGATTTCTTCTATGTCTAAAATTTCCTCACTACCTGAATCTACGGTAATATTTTCCACGCCGTTCTCCCATTCATCCTCTAATTATTAACCATGTTGTTTGATAACTACCATGGCTAGTGAAGCCAAATTTTCCTATCTGTTGGGGCTTCCTAGTTCATCAACCCATACTTTATTGTGTTCAACAAGCTTGGCAGGGGGATACAAAAACAAGTGTTTACTATTAGATCCATGTGAGATGGTCATTCCTCCCTCCCTATAGTCAATTTTGGCTATAGCAGTAGCTAGCCATGGTCATCCCAAAATGATTGGATAGTTGTCCTTGAGTGTAAGGGATTTGACTATCTAAAAATCTACTGGGTATTCCCATCAATCCACCTTAACAAGAAAATTTTCAATGATGCCCTTGGGAATAGCTATGGACTAATTTTCCATAGATATAAAGTTGTAGTTGTGGGGCATAGATCAGTATGTCCTAGTTTTTCCATCATATCAACAATCATTACAGTAATGGTTGCTCCAAGGTCCACTAAAGTGTTATATATTTCCACCTCATTAACTGTTACTGTTATAAGTGGACTACTTGGATCATCATATTTCGGGCCAGTGGCTATTCCAGCCAACAAGTTGGCTAGATACTTTTTTATGTGGACAGTGTTAATTCATTTTAGTTTTCTCGTTGGGGTTTTGATATACAACTGTTTAATCAGCTAGTTTAACTTAGGGATCTCTTTAATCACCTGTAATAAAGGGACTTTAATATGCAATTGTTTAATTTCTTGTATCAATGCAATTTCAGTGGGCGAGGTAATTTTTAGAGCATATTTCATAGGAATTGATTTCAGTCACTCTAGAAAAGGTGCTTTGATTTTGTCTTTAGGTGTGGGATCCTTTGGAAGTTCAATTGGGAACTGTTAGTCTTTAGGTGCAGGATCCTTCAGAAATTCAATTGGAGACTGTCCCCACTCCTCCTGAGGTAGGTTGGAAGCTCCAATTGAAGATGTAGGGTCAAGCTTATGTTGTGTAGTGTCTAGGATTTGGTCTACGGATGTGGGTGTTATGGTGGGTTTCTCAGCAAACTTCTTGACAGGTTCTATGATTTCTTCAATAGTCGGCTGCAAAAGTGTTTTCTGAGATCTTAATTGTAGATTTACACAATGTATGGTGTTAAGTCCAGTGACATTGTCTTGTTTGGAAGAATGTACTGGAGTATTTGGGTGATTGTTCTTTGGGTTCAGAACTGGTTGCACTAGAAGTGGTGGTTGGTTCACTTGTTCATTTTATTATGTATTCTAGGGAGGTGGTAGAAGATTCTATTGTTGAGTAGGAATTCTCCTAGGGCCAATGTAAAAATGATGCTGAGGTTGATTCCATTGGAGAGTGGGATTTTGAGGGTACCACTATTGTTGGGGATGATTAGGCCATTGAGGGTTACCCCAAGATTGATTTTCCCATTCAAGTGGTCCCTAGGGATAGGTTCCCCAATTAGGGGGTACTAGAGGTGGTGCCTATGGCCAAGGTGTTTCCCATTGATTATTATTCCAATTAGGTTAAGGTCTCTAGCTAGGATTGGTATTTTGACCATAGGAAAAGTTTCCTCTAGTTCTTTGATTGACAACGTTTACTTCTTCCTCGACTGGGGTTGTTCTTTTCTTGGAATTTTTGATGACATTTAGTAGCTCACATTGATTGGTGGGGTGATTTTCATCACACACTTGACAAATGTTAATCTTATCAAATTTTTCTAGAGGACATTCTCATAGCAAATGTTTGTTTCTGCACCTGGGGAAATAGATGGACAATGTTTCAAGATCTTGTGTTTTATCCTATATGTCATCTAAAGTAGTGTTTAACTGGATGAGAATGTTGGTCTCAATGTTGGCGAGCTCTTCATGAAGTTTTTTGTTGTCATTTGAACCTTTAAAGAGAGGAAACTTCTTGATTCCTCCTTGAGTTCGAGATAAATTCTGACACAGCTCCATAATATCATCCAGTCCTAGTTGAGACATGTCTCCTTTTCCCATTAAGTCCAAGCTCTTTGAGCTTCATCATCGATACCTTTAAGGAATAAGGTTTTCAGAATATTGAGGCTTATAGCTTCTCCACCACAACATTTAGATAAGAAGATAAACCTGCCTAGGTAATCCTCCTAACTTTCATCCTCATTTTGCCTTACTTGAACAATTCTTCTTTACTATCGCTAACCTTGCAGTAAATTTGGTACTTCTCCAAACAGACAGACTCCATTTCATCCCAGGAGTTTATTGACTGAGAAGTTAATCCCATAAACCAACACATAGTTGAGTCTTTCAGAGTGGAAGGGAAAAGCTTTAGTTTCTTATTATCGTTCTTGTAGTCATATGTCTGACACAAGACTTTAAACTCAAATAAAAACTGATCTAGGTCCTCAATAGACAATCCCTGAAAGGTTGGAAAGAAGGCTGGTGAGATCTTTTTCATTGCCATATCATCATCTACATCAATATCAATAGGATAAGTGAAGTTGTGTGGTGTTGGTGGAGGATTATCATTGTTGTTGGCAACATTTCTATGGTCACCCATGTTATTGAAGGGGATGTGATCCTCTTTTGAAATTCACTCAATTGGGTGAGGTTCTGGAGCTTGCATCAAAATATACTCCTCTACAAGTATATGTTCTCTTTCTGGGGTATGTGGGAAGGTCTCAAGTTGACCTTTTTCGGTCAATTCCTTAGTAAGTTCTTGATTTGAGTTGCCTTCCTCCCTACTTGTTGGTATGTCGACTGGGGGGGTTTTTTGGTATGAATCTTCTGTGGGGGCCTTGTTTCCTGACAATGAAGAAAAGAAGCCAAAGGACTATTTCTATCCCTAAAAGAGGTATTCAATATATCTCATACTAACACTATAAAAAGGCTTCCTCGACAACGGGACCAAAAAGTGGCAAGCTATCGTCAGTTCCTAACACTTTAGTTAATAAACACATTCATATATCGACCAGGTAGTGTCCAAAGGCTATATACAATAGAAGACATTTCAAATTTCTCTCTCTTAGGTTTCCTAAATACCAAATAGCTGAATAAAACTCTAAACTAGAGGGTCTCTAAAGGGTATGTGCAGGATCATCGTGGAAAAAATAGGCCCTTAAGTGGCAAAAAATTCAGAAAAATCAGAGTTAGGCAACTTGATGTAAAAATTTGAAAAAGTTATCTATATTATTTCAAAAATATGTAAGAATAGAATTTGTAGAAAATTGAATGTAGTTTCTAAACTACAAGGTTTTTTTTAAAATAAAAAAATCTATTTGGTGAAATTTTGAAATTTCAATGTAGTAGTACTTAAATTTCAGGGAAAAAATAAGAAGTAGGTGTCTGTCTGACCACCCTAACCACTATAAAATGATAATACTTTTTTACAAGATTTTAGATATAAGTAGAGGACTCATGTCCTAATGTTATGCATATTTTTTTGTAATTTTTTCCAAGTAAATAATTAATTATGAATTTTTATTACAAATTTTAGAAAATATAAAACTTCTATGTCTGACCACCTTAACTTGGTCAAAACTTCATGAAATTCAATTTTTTTTTTTTAATCCTATATATACGAAGTATAGAATGTGACGCATGTTTTGGATTCAAAAATGATACCATTTGAAGGCTATAGATGTTTTTCAATCAACCTATCAATCACTTTAGTTGTAATTTGAATAGAAATTGAATAATAATTACCTATTAAATTCAAAGTAAATCATAATTTATATTGGTAGAAAACTGAGAATCTCCTTTAAAAACCCTTTTTCGTTTCATTAATTTTAGGTAAAAAAAAGTCGTTAGCCACATACCCATCATATTGCCACTTTTTGGCCCATCATGATCCTGCACATACCCTAAAATTTGAAAGCAATAAAACATCTATCTAGAAAACTAGAAATGATCTAAACTAGAAAGTAGATAAATATGAATCTAAAAAAAATCACTACTAAGTTGGAAATCATGGAAATGATTAATCTAAAGAATGTGTAAATTGCTGAAGAAGTAAAACTTGTAAAGAAACTAGGAAACATTTATCTAGTGCAAAAGATAACAATCCAATAACTAGCATAAATGATTTAATAGAAACAACTGAAGGAAGGTGCTCCAGAACTTTAGATACTAAACTCAGAAACTACAGACTTAGCTACAACCTACAAGATTGACACTGATAGTATGACACACACACACGAAAAGGAATTTCAATTGTAACTTTTATCTATTAAAAGAAAGTATAGAATGAAAAGTAAAATACTTATCTATCTATCTATAACCCTCAAGTGGCCAACTCTTAGGTGTGTCTACAACTATCTCAGATCACATGCACTAGAAATCTCTCAATTACTTCATTCACATTGTTGAGTAATTTAAAGAGTGGTGAGAAAACTCATTTTTA
This sequence comes from Sequoia sempervirens, assembly GCA_007258455.2. Taxonomy (NCBI): domain Eukaryota; kingdom Viridiplantae; phylum Streptophyta; class Pinopsida; order Cupressales; family Cupressaceae; genus Sequoia; species Sequoia sempervirens. The sequence goes on along the minus strand of VDFB02294491.1, from coordinate 13,750 downwards.
TTCATATGGTAGTTTTTCTCAAAAAGACATATTAGTAGCATAATGGTATTCTTCTGTATTCATCATTTGCAACAATTACATGTTTTTATATGAAAGTGGCTAACAAAATTCTACTTTCCAATCAATAAAGTATTTAACAATTTTTTCAATAACTAATGAACTTTAAATCCCATGACATGAAATATTAAAGAGACTTGACACAAGCCATAAAGTTTTTGAAATTGAAAATAACAGAACTACGAAGACTCAGCCCATCACGTGTGCTACTAGAATTCCAACACCCGCTCGCTTTTTTTCAAAAGTGTTAAGATCTGTGTTCACTTCCATTTTGAATGGAATGGTGGAATGGTGGAGTAGTAATTGAGAGTGGAAGTTGACCTGTGAATTGCTCAAGAACCAAACCATTAAATCAACATAAGTTAGCTTATTTCAACTAATTTTGATGTAACTGTCAATTTTGTCCCTGACTGGTTGATGTGTAACGGTTGACAGTTGGGTCCCTCTATCAATCTATTACTTCCTTTTTTTGGCTTGGCATGACTATCTATCTGACAGTTGATATTTTTGGCTTTTCTTCTCCATTATTTGGGGAGTTTTTGGGGTTTTTCTTCTTGGCAGTGGAATCTGCACGTTAGAAACAAGAATACTTCTTTTCTTTAGCTGTGAATGATATGGAACAATATTGTCTGGTTTCTAATGAGATTTCTTTCTTATTTCATGAAATTCTGCGTCTATCCATGTTCTCTCTTTCTATGTGTCTGCAATTTAAGTTATTAGCATTAGCTCATATCTTTGTTGTGAACAACAATGTTGTGCATTTGTTTAGTCTTTTGTCTATAGGGTGTTATGGACTAAGTTGAGAAGGGACCTGAAACATTTGAAGGCTCGGGTGCAGGAACAAAGGTTCGATCTGCATCAGTTTTGGTATCAGAGCAAACCGCGATGGCCCAGAGGGGAGTCCACGTGAATTGGGGAAGAAGGGGCAGGAGGAATGCAGGCCCTCGAAGAAACATTGGTGAATCGTTTAGAAGGCTAGAGGCCCTTGAGACTAGATTACAAATGGACGAGTCCAAAGAAGAACCAAAAAACTTAGTAAATGCTGCTAGGGTTTTAGACCCTATAGAGAGGCTTATTGAAGCATTGACTAAACAAAGTTCCAACGTAGAGGTGGATATTTCAGATTTTAAATGTGAACTCAACCCTGATCTATTTCTAAATTGGATCCAAGAGTTGGAGAAGTACTTTGACATGGAGGATATTGATGAGGATGATCCAAAAGGAGTGAAAATCACCGCACCCAAGTTGAAGTCGCATGCAACCCTATGGTGGGAGAATGTGCAAATTTTGAGAAGAAAAGAAGGAAAAAATAAGATTAGGCTTTGGCCTAAGATGCTGAAACATTTGAGAGCTCGGTTTTTTCCCTCTGACTACCAACATAAATTGTTTAAAGAATTTCAAAATCTAAAACAAAAGGATTAGTCAATACATGCTTATACTGAACAGTTCATAAGGCTTCAAATTTGAACAAATATACAAGAAAGTGATGGGCAGATAGCAACTAGGTATGTCAATGGACTAAAATTTCAACTTCAAGATGAGCTCGCATTGTTGAAAGTACCTATGATGGATGAAGCTTATGAATATGCCTTAAAGGCAGAGGAGAAACTAAACTAGAAAAATAAAATAGTGAGTAAAAGGGATGATAGCCAACAAAATAGAGATAAAGAGGTTTCGTTGGAAACTACCATAAGTGGAGAGTCAAAAGAAGGCAAGAATGTAAAGGCCGACTTCAAAGGAAAGGGAGGCTTTAGAGGTAGAGGTCAAGGACAACTACCTCCCGGAGAGTGGAAGCCCATGAAGTGCTTTATTTGTGATGAAGCCCACAAGGCTGTAGATTGTCCTCAAAATCCTAAAAGGGTGATGGTAGCCCAAGAGGAAGAACCTTGTATTGATGAAGCTGAAGCTGAGTCAGGAGAGAACTTGATATTGAGAAAAACCTGAATATCTGGAGACAAAGGAACCCCTGAAGCTCATTGGAAGAGGAAGAACATCTTTCGAACAAAATTTAAATGTAAGGACAAGGTATGTAAGGTGATCATAGATGGCAGATCTACTGATAATCTAGTGAGTACAGAAATGGTTAACAAACTACAACTGGCTTGTGTTCCAAAATCTAATCCCTATAAGATTTCTTGGTTAAAAAAAGATCATAGTATACTTGTGGATAAATCTTGCCTTGTTCCCTTCAAAATTGGTCCATATGTGGATGAAGTGCTTTGTGATGTGGTACCGATGGATGCATGCCATTTTTTTCTGGGTAGACCTTGGAAATATGATCGGAATGTAATCCATCGAGGTAGAGAGAACACCTATGAGGTCCAGCATGAAGGAAGGAAAATACTATTAAAACCATGGAAAGAGGAAGGGGCATCTGAAGTGGCAACTTTGTCTCTTCTAGTAGAGGCCAAGTTCAAGCTTGAAGAAAAAAACAAAATTCTAGCTCCACCAAGAAGAGAGTTGGAGGAAAATCAAGGAGAAAAAGAGGTAAATGATTTGAAGAACAAGATACAATCAAAAATTGATGTAGAGCTGCAACCTAATTCAGCTAACAAGATTACATGTGCGCCTCAGGAAATAGGTGTTAGAGTTTTAGTTGACTGTAACCTTCATTCTCAAGGAGATAGTGAGTTGTGGGAATATAAGCACAATCAACAAAGATCTTCCAAGAATGCAATTGAAAGTTTAGTTCAAAGTAACTGCCTTACCTAGTATGAGAGGAATGATGTGAAGTGTGATTGTAGCAAGGGAAAGAATTTCAAGTCTACTAGCTTTATCGGTCCAACTGAATGGTGGAATCAACATTGGACTTCCATACCTAGAAAAATATGGGTTGGAAGCTTGGATGATAGCTCAGTTTGTGTCAAAGAATCCCAACAAAATACTTTGAAGATCGAACTGCTTGTGGTAATGCAAATTGATTTTTCTGAACTAGGAGGTTCAGACCCTTTTAAAGGCCAGGAAGATGATGTAACTGTCGATTTTGTCCTTGACTGGCTGATGTGTAACGGTTGATAGTTGGGTCCCTTTGTCAATCCGTTACTTCCTTTTTTTGGCTTGGCGTGACTGTCTATTTGACAGTTGATATTTTTGGCTTTTCTTCTCCATTATTTGGGGAGTTTTTGGGGTTTTTCTTTTTGGCAGTGGAATCTGCATGTTAGCAACAAGAAGATTTATTTTCTTTAGCTGTGAATGATACGAAACAATATTTTCTGGTTTCTAATGAGAGTTCTTTCTTATTTCATGAAATTATGCATCTATCCATGTTCTCTCTTTCTATGTGTCTGCAATTTAAGTTATTGGCATTAGCTCATATCTTTGTTGTGAACAACAATGTTGTGCATTTGTTTAGTCTTTTGTCTACAGGGTGTTATGGACTAAGCTGAGAAGGGACCTGAAATGTTTGAAGGCTCAGGTGTAGGAACAGAGGTTCGATTTGCATCAAATTTCAAGAAGTAAAGTTTTCACATGTTTATTCATAAAAAGAGAGCAATTATTTATCCTAAAGGTAATTAATTGGAAGGGTAAATTGGGTTGAAAGGTATAGGTTTACATACTGAGTCCATTATATTGATGAGGTTATTTTTACCTCATCAAGTAACATTAAGAAATGTATCAATGATTTCATCTTCTTGCAACAAAATATCCTCCAAGGCAAGAGGACTTTTGTGAGAAGGATCAAAGATATCAAGTGACATAGGAAAGGCCATGTCACCGTCACATGCATGAAATGGAATATCATTAACATTATGAAAAAAATTAGATATTGAACCAATAAAAGAAGATATTAGATTCATTACGATTTTTTTGGTATTTTCTATATTCTAGTAATTTACATTTTCAGAGAAAAATTGAGGTTGGAACTTGAGCCGGTCCCTAAAATTTGATTGTGTAATGTGAGTAGAAGAATTTTCAAAAATGATTTGGATCATTTGAATGAATTGAGGCCAAAAACATGAGCTTGAAGCATGGCCAAAATGAAGGGCCACTCAATGTGATCATATACCTTGGAAAAGTCAATTTTGATGATTACAAAAAGTTTTTGAGATTGGAAACACCATTCCATACCTTCCCAAATAATGATAATATTACCCAGAATAAATCTATATTTAATAAACCTAGTCTACTTAGGTTTGAAAACAAGTGACAATATTGAGTGAAGCTTGAGAGGCACCACTTTGGTGGTGATCTTATATGAGACATTTAATAGAGTGATGGGTTTCTAATTGTTGGTACATCCTTTGGATCAATCTCCTTAGGCACAAATTTAATATTTCTTTTGTTAATGATGTTACTAATGAACTAGTTTGCATGGATTCAAGATAAACATTGTATAGGTTGCTACCAACCATGTTTTAGAAGGCTTTGTAGAACTCACAATGGAAGTCGTCAAGGTTGGAGGCTTTTTCATTGGCCATAGAAAACAAAACCTCCATGATGTCACCTTGTGAGAGGAGTTTTTCACAGAGAATGTGTTGAGTATTCAAACGTTGGCAAGGCACAACCTGAAGACATTTCTACAAGGCATGTTTTCTTACATGAGTGTACTCCTAGGATGCAAACACTTTCTCATAATGGTGAACAAAATCTTGAAGGATATTTGGTAACTCTTGAATAATTTAATGTCCTTCACAATTTATCTTTATGGTATGATAGGATTGACAAGATTATAGGGTTTAAAAAATATTTTGACACCTTATCTCCAATTTTAAAATAGTGTAGTTGAGCCTTGATTTGAGCTCCCTAGGCTACATAGGCATCTATGATTTTCTTCTGGTATCACAACTTGTACAAACAAAATTGGCTAGTGGAATCAAACAATTATGCTTCCAGGGTGGTGGTGGTGATGAAGAACTCCCAAGTTTGTCCTTGTATGATCCACAATGATAATAAGCCAACTGGCACCCATAGATGTGAATAAAACACCTATCGTACGGGTTATGACATCATTTCACCAAGTTATCCACTTGATGTATTATGAAGGAAATGACTCTAAATTCCAAACATGTTGGTTATGTGTTGTCATGGCCTTGTGGCTGAGAATAAACATGTTAAAGAAGAATTAAATCTTCATAGACTTGGGATTTGAATGTTGCAAGATGGTGTGTCCCTTGGTCTTCTTATTCAATGTGGCACTTGGGTTCGTGGCATGGCTTAACCACCTCCTATGGATCTTGTATAAATCTAGCAGTTGTATCGACCATTGAAAGGTTGATCTTTTGGTACAATGACAACCACCAAGGTAACAACTGGTAATAGAGCCGAGGTCACAGGTTTGAACCCCTCGCTTGCATTGGGGGGGATTATTGCAAGATTGTATTTCCCTTGGTCTTCTTGTTCAACGTGGCACTTGGGTTTGTGACATGGCTTAACTGCCTCTTGTGGATCTTGTATAAATCTAGCGGTTGTATGAAGCATTTAAAGGTCAATCATTTGGTGCAATGGCAACCATCAATGTAACACTGAATTCTACCACTCGATGTAAAACCATATAGGGAAGTGGTCAGATAAGACAACATCCACTAATGGTTTGACATAAAAGGGATAACAACTTGCAAAATTAAAGAAGGATTGCAGTAAAATCATGGCACAATAAATCCATTTTAAGACTTTTTTATGCTTAGCTTGTAAATTGGTCTAGGTGTACCAAGGCATATGGTCATGATGGTAGTTGGAGTTAGTGTAAAAAATACACAATCTATTAAACACATAAAAAACTAAGCCTCCCTTTTTCTAGTTGTCTAATGCATGAGAAAATCTCTACATTTATCATGTGGCATCTCAATCATGTTGAAATCCCCACACAAGACCCAAGTGGTAGTTGACATTAAATTTATGATTCAATGCTAGAGAGAAGATCTCTCAACAACATAATTGGAAGCATACAAATTAATCACCCCAAAGGAATGATCATTCACATTGAAAATATCCCACACTACCCAGTTAGAAGGATCATGCCCATGATCGACTAAAAGTTGATGCCACATGGGTGAGAGAAAAGTAACAACTCCACCATGGCTAGCCTCATGGTTAGTATGGAGAAAAAAATTGGATGGTCAAATAGCATAACATGTTGAAGAAAGAAAGAAACTAAACACTTTAACTTATTGATAAACAGGGAAATTGTTACTCTATGGTTTAGGACATAGAACAACACTCTTTTTTCACTTTCATTCAAGGAAAACACTAGAGATCTCAATCTAAGATATGCAAAGGAGAAAGATATCTTGCAATAGGGTTGTCCTAGGGTCTGATTATAAACTAAAGAGGGGTTCACCACCAAGCTAGGGCTTAGAAAGACTAATGAAATACAAAACCTAATGCAATGTAAGACTTCACTAAATGACCTAGAAATGCATGTAAAACAAAAAAAAAAGGTAAGAGATTAGAGGTGTGCACCTAGAAACCTGTTGAGGCCTAGATGAAGACTTGAAATGCTAAAAACACTAAAATTAATGCCTGTTGGGACTCATATGCCATTTTGGTTGATTTTTTCCTAGATTAGGGTTTCTGGGTAGGAACAAAAATCTAGTAGAGATATGTCTAAAACTCTAGAAATCTACAATTTTGGTTATATTAGGACTCATACACCAAAAGTGGCATGTCAGTCCAATTAGGGTTTTTGGAATTTCAAAGTTTGATTCTGCTCTTCAATGTCAACTCTATCCTTTCCACCTAATTTCTGGGTTTGAATCTCTAATTTGCAGCCTGTAGATGTCCTTCAATAATCTCCAATGCAAGGTGACAACTTTGAAAACTTTCTCCAAACTTTCTCTTCAATGTGTCTTCAACCTAGATCTGCAAATCACACACTGAAGAGAGGGGAAAATGATGTTTTGTTAGTAGAAAGGGGTTTTCCTTAGTCAAACCCCATTTTGGTAATCAAACCTTGAAATAAAATGAAATAGGAAAGGATATTGATGAATGAACAAAATTTAATGTTGCAACTCACCAAACCCTACCAAAAATGTGCTACAAACATGTATGAAGTGGCTCCAATGGATGTAGATCTTGAATCTTGCTTGAATGTGATAGATCTTCAATTGAATGCTAGCTTGAATAATAAAACCTTACATCACAAATGTTAGCTCAAAAAAAAACATGATGCATGATGACTTTGACATGATACTTGATACTTGAATAATGATCCAAAACACTTGATAATCATCTCTTACAGACACTTGGATGCTCTTGTAAACTCTTGTAAAATCTTGAATGCTTCCTTGATCACAAATTTTCTATAATGCATGAATACTTGAAAGCTTGGGGTGAAAATGAGTGAAAGAAACTTGTATTTATACTTGTTTATGCCAAATTTCCCAAAATTACAACACTACAAGCTGACATTAGATCTAGGAGAATAAAATACCACCAAGAATTTAATTTAAATTTGATTTTGGGCCACATGGGACTCATACGCTAGAAGTGGCATATGAGTCCCATTAGGCTTAACTATGGGACACATTTTCAAAAATGCTTAGAATGATGTAAAATCCGAATTGGGGCTCTAAAACCTAGGTGGGACTCATATGCCCAAGGTGACGTATGAGTCCCAGATCACTAAATCTAGGCCACACAACCTAAAAACACCTAAATTATGATTGGATCTTAGTTCGTGTCGAGATTAGCCTCAAAAAGATGCATTAAATAAGGCTTATGGATGTAAAATAATGCCAATTAAAGCACAGAGAAGCTTAATTATTTAATAAAACCCTAGAAAAGTGTGAAAGTGTGTTAAAAAACTTTACAACACTCTAAATAAGGCACCAATAAGCTCAGTTTGTTCACAAGGGCCCAATACCTAATGTGAATGCATTAAACATATTACAACACTAAATCAAGGCCATGTAGGGAGTAATTTTTTCGTCATTACATCTAGCCCCCACTTTAGTGAAAGGAGGAACTTGCTTCCAACTCACACTAAAGTAGACCAACGCACATCAAGAGGGGTCCAAATGTACCAATGCTAGTAATATAGGACAACCATGATCAAGAGGGTTGTGCAAGCCCCTAGGACCAAGGTCCTATGGAAAACCAACATAGGCACAAAAGAACACACATGAAAATGATTTAAAGAGCAATAACAAGGCACAAACATACATTGCCAAAGACAAAGAGGAAAGGAAAAAAAAATAAAAGGGGGGGGGGGGGGATCAAGCTTCGACCATTTTTCCAGCACGATGTGGATTAGATATAGACTATATTTGTTTGAAAAATGCACGCTCACTCTAAGGAAATAGAACTTTAGGTTGTTTACTAGGTGAGCAATCTAAAAGGGTGAGACACATACACACATGACTAGTATGTGCTCACACACACACGAGTGGTTGTGGGAAAGTCATGCCTTGGTACAACTTCCCATCCAACTAGACCAAAGTTATACCTCCTAATAACTTTGATAAGGTGCCACACAACAATTAACTTCAAGCCTCATGAGGCAAGCAAAGCTTTGTATGCTTGAAAATCATGAACAAAAAAGATGGCTCCACAGGCATGTAAAGTGTGTTATGCAAGGTGGCCATATAACCAAAATTGTAAATGCAATAATAGGGAACGTTCAAAGGAGTCTTGCTTAATTCATGTGAGGTCTTTAACTTACAAAAAATTGTGCCTAATGTCTCCAAGAGAGGACCAATCAAATAATAGGAAATTCAAAACTTAGGGGATGCATTGTGTCGCATCAAGCCACTAAGAGGAATGTAATATGCTAAGAGATATCACAATCTAGAAGGATATCACACCCAATGTCATCCACAAAGTGAAAGACATCACATGAAGTAAAATGACTACACAATGAAACATGAAAATTGTAAAAGCATAATGCCAATGTATGCCCCCACTTTAAATAAATTGCTAAACACCATGCTGTGAGAAATTACTTTAAAGTAGCATATGATAAATTCTAACAATAAAGAAGACATGAGAGCTTATTTGGAAATCCCTATGCCAAGTCATATGTTTCCAAATGAAGTTACGTAATGCAAAAGGAAAGAGAGGGGTTTCCCCAAAAATGAAACTCCAAACACATGAGGGATCCATGGATTTGGATTCAAAGAGAGTGAAAACTGTCATCATTCCCCAAATATTCATAGAACTAGAAGAATGACGCAAAGAGAGTGAAAAAAAAGAAAAAAAATTTGGGTCAACATGGAAGAGACATGAATGTCTTGATGCCTTGCATCATCCCTAAAAGGAAAATACAAGAAAAATGAAAAAGATAAAGGAAAATGGCAAAAGATTTATGACATAGAGAAGAATGAAGGTACAAATAGAGGAATGTCACAAAGAAAGAGAGATACATTAAACAAAACATTATGGGGGATCACATTACGCACATGCAATCACACAAAAGAAAAATAAATAATGCAAAAGACTAGTAAGGCACATGTGAGTCAACCTAAAGTAGGTCATGTGCATCCCAATTGTGTTCATCATATACTAAAGGCAGACTACTAGCCAAAGGGACAATAGCAAGTGTCGAACTACGACCATCATTAGGTTCAACACTCTTCTTAGGAGAATTGTCGTTTAAGCTCATGGAAGAGGAAAACAATGTATTCAATTCATTATGCACTTGATCACCAATCTTTGCATCCCATCATCATCATCCAAGTTAATCACAACAGGAGGTTGAATGATAATGTCCAAATAAAGGTTTAGTTGTTGTTGTGGTATAATATCTTTTTGTTTCAGAAAAGGGGGAGACTCATCATGAATTGCTTTAGTCAAGTTTTTATTCTGGTTTTCTTTGTTTATTTCTTCATTCAACCTTCAATCAAGGGCACAACGTCTAAGCCTACACTCTCTAGCACCTTTGTTTCTTTTAGTTTGGTTTTCAAGTTGTATTTGTGTAGGAGTGGGATGGTCAACCATAGGCTTTTTTTCTTCCCTATGGAGAGGAATGGAAGGAACCATGGAAGGTTGTTCAACCACTTTCTCTTTAACTTTGTAAACTTATTTTATTCTAGGAGGGCGGGTGCATGAAGTTGTTCGCACTTTTGTGGCCAAATGGTAAAAAAATGGGGAAACACATAACGTGCTCATGTTATAATGCGAGCACGTTATAACACGAGTGTGTTATGTGCTTTTAAAAGAAAAAAAAGTGAAATGTGTATCATTTGCTTTTCAGCTTCTCACTCGAGCAAAAACCCTCATTTTGTGCTCGCATTCTAGGAGGAAGGACTTCTGCAAATTTCATCAAGAACAGTTGGATTTTGTCTGCAAATATGGTGCCACGATGAAGAGATGTAGGAGGTAAGTATTGTTTACTATTTGTTTTGAATTTGTTAGTTTGAAATTGATTTTGTTTGTTTTAGGTTAGATTTGATTTTTTTTTTAAATCTATAGGAAATCCTGCAAATCCTCAACAAGAAGAGGAGGTAAATCCTCAATAGCAAAATCCTCAACAAAATCAACCTCAACAACAAAATCAACCTCCCCACCATTCTCTCAATTCCCTCCCGGCACTCAAGAAAATTTGAGGAGTGAAATTGAGAACAATAGAAAACAACTTGAGGATCTTATCAGGTTGAGTGGATCCAAATGCTTCAACCACGAAAGAATGCTTCTAGCAAATTCATTGAAAGACATGTTAAAAATGTAGATGCAATCACCCAACAAATATCTGGATGGCAAGATAGGAGGCAAACAGCTAGGGCATATTATGAGACAAATTATCATATAGACAAGTAAAAGATTTAAAAATTACTAAAGGTGATTTGTGCTCTCTATTCACTGACCCTAAAACAAATCAAAATATTACCCTCAATGCAAAGAGGTTTCCTATTCATTGGTGCCACCACCAAGAGATTAAGAACTGTTTTTATGAAAGATGGTATATGGTCTCTCATTACCCACCATGCAATAATTATGAAGTCCCCCAATATTTTCTTAGGAAACTATATAGTGAGTTTGTATTGAACCAAATCCCAAATTATTTTGATATGAGGGAGTTTCAGGGGAGAGTTGGGGGCTCAATTCAGGATAGGACCGATGCACAACTGGATCCTACATGGCAAGGGAGATGACCTCTCATTAGGCTGCCTCTTAAGCAGATTGTGATGCCTGTCATTGCGAAGGAGAGTGTCGACATAGATACATTGTAGGCAATCACAACTTTGACCTAGAGTGTCATCCATCACACTAGCCCTATTATACATCGCCATCCAGGGGAGTCTTCAGGTGGTGGCCTTCGAACCCATGTGCGTCAATCTTGTAGGGCGACTTGTTCGTATGACCCTACCGACACTCAAGAGGGTGCTATGCAGGATCCATATGCTACTACGCAACCTGATTCGTATGCATCTATGGGGATGGAGAGGATGGCTGGCATTTTGCATGATGCATATGGCATTGACACTCAGGTAAAATTCAACATTTTCATTGAATTTAATTTATTAAATTTTGATTGTGAAATGCATGATTAACTAATTTAGTTTTATTATTTTCATAAAATTCAAGGTCACAGTGTAGAGAGTGGATACACCCGTCATCCACCTACTTATTTTTGAGTACACCTATCGTGGGGTATGTAAAGTTAGTAAACAATTATAAATTTATTACGTGTTAATAGCATTGTTTTACGAATGGTATTTTAATATGTGATTTTGGATGTTGAGCAGGGTACTATTGGAGGTTTCAAGGAAACACCTTCGAGTGCCAGTAGATTTGATCAAACGTTCACGAAGGTAATATAGAATTTAAAGAGAACTTAAGTAATGAATTCTAAGTTTAATAGATTTGTGTAGTTTATATTCATATTGTTGACCTTACGTTGCATTACACGGATCATTCAAAATCAAAGCATTACTTCAAATTCGATAACTAATAATTAGAAATATATTTGTTTAATACTTGTACTCAAAATTTTGTTCATTAGATCTCATACATTATAAGTCATCACATGGATCACTATTGTAACTTTTTGTGATTGAATAATTTGTTGTTTTATTTTTAGATGTTGGTGACAGAAACACCGCTAAACGTTACGAGGGCAATGGATATTGGTGTTTCCTCCACTATACAATCCTCGATGGCTCTGATAGGGGAGGTATGAGGGAAATTAGTACATTTCAATTTACATTTGTTGTTATAGATGTTAGTTAGTGAAAAATAAAACCATTATTGATTCATATTTTAATTTCTATTTTGATGGTTTATAGGGCTTGGGAAAAATTACTGTATAGGCATACAGAAATATTTCCATCGGGGAAATTGATTGGCTGAGATGGTGAAGTAAGTGTTATTTTTTGTTAAATATATTAATTTTTTATAATGTAATTTCACATATATTAATGTCTTTACTTCTTATTGGCGAAAGTTGAAACTATTTAGAAGCTAAACACTTCTAGGAGCGGTGGGAGCATATTAAAGCACAACAAAATGGGTGATAGACTTATAAGCCATCGGTTATAGCAAAGGGAAGAAAAGAATTGTATTTGAACTAGAGCATGGAGAGAAATGAATTTTGAATGCACAGAGCCCTTTTTTGTATGCCTACATGGAAATTTTATACATATTTTGTATTGGATATATTTGACATTGAATGCCTATATGGCTATTTTGTAATTATATTTTATACTTATATTGACATATATTGATGTATGTGTACATGGCTATTTGCTTAATACAAATCTTTTTATCGATGGTGTCCATATTTGCAAATTATAAATTCATGGTTCAATAGATATGAGTTACGTGTATTCAAGTGTATACTTTACAACTTACGCACATATATTTTTTGACTTATGTGTGAACATCGAAAAGTGTGAAAATTTCTATGTTTGGAAGTCAAATGTAAGCCAATTTTGCAATTCTCAGTTCTTGCATACTCGATCTTATGGAATTATTCCTTCCTAGCACATATTGTGAATATTTCTCATTTGGTGCAGAAGACAAATTCCTCATTTTTGAACCACTCAATAGCAAAGAGATTCACAATAAGACTTTAGCATTGGAACACTACTCCATACTTCTCTTGTCTAGACCATAAAGGATTGAAAATTCTTAATTTGATGCAATGATAGTCGTGAGATGAGAATTTATATAACCGTGCCTATTTGGAAACTTCGCATCTAATACTACATCAACAAGAACTTAAGAAGTGTTGCATAAGAGTGTTAGGTTTGATAGGCCTTCTCTTCCCTAAGGGAGGAGAGCCTGCATCATGAATTTTGAATAAAATTTTAAGAAGCAAAAATTTTACCTAAAAGCTTCAAACCTAGATGACATATTTGGCTAAGTCTATCTTGAAAATTATCAATATGTTCAAACTCTAAAGGAGATTACCCTTTTTCCCAAGGAAAGAAATTGCAACAAGTTGCATGTGATTTATCTTATTTCTTTCTCACGGTTCACAGTCAATCATTCATGGCTTAGGATAGTTCCATTCCAAGGCAAGGACACCCAAAAAATCATTGAGATTCTTCTACAATCTGCAAGAAAAAGGTTTTGGCTCTTTCACAATGTAAATAATTATGTAACACTGTTTTCTTGTTTTCCTTCCACACAGAAAAATGTTCACACTTTTTAGATTGATCAATGATCAATAATGGCTGATTGTAAACACTTGACATTTTTATGTTTGAACTTTAATTTATAATTTTGTATCATGACATTCGAGTAGATCACTAATATTTTAATATTTCACTATGAAAGTGGTGGTGTATTTTTCTATGTTATTTGACTATTAATA
>VDFB02294490.1:0-37321 GCA_007258455.2 Sequoia sempervirens | reverse complement strand
CTACTATCTCCCAATCAATTACCATTGGTAAATTGACACGCTCACACCTGTGAAACCAGGTGGAGTCGATGTCATGTACCTGCAAACCTGCAACAAAGAACATGTCGAATGTGCAACATATATATGTATGTTATGATCAAACACGCTGTGAAGAGGGAAATCCCAGAATTGTAGGGCGCTCGCAAGCGAGTGATACAATCCGCCCCTTTCACCAATATAGTATCATTAATTGACGTATCTAACATCGGAAATATGCTCAAAACATAAACATCATTTAATCAGATATATTCTAAGTTACTCCAAATCATGTCACATAGATAACATCATAATAAGATCACATCACATCAACATATAACTTCACATCATTTAATCAATCACGATCACAAGTAATCAAGTTCCAAAAGTCAAAGCCTGTTCAAACACAATTGACACATCATGATATAACATGCGCATTACTAATAAATACACGATCAAAAGGTCACCAAGTTCAACAGTCACGTCATAAGCATAATCAGACATGCAAGGAACCTTTCCGAACCAAATATCCAAAACGGAGGGGTGTTACATAGTAGGTCAGCAATATCAAGGTCTCTGATTTGCTGAATAGTCAACCTGCAATAATCCATTTTGCGAATGGCTTCTTCATCTCTACAATCAGCCCAGATGTCTTCAAAATGGTACTTATGATGATGACCCTTTTGTAATTTCTTTCTGACATCTCGGTAATCAAAATCTAACCTCTACCTGTAGGTCTTGATTGTCATGATCTGCATTTCAGCATAAACAAACTTGGCTTTTTGTACAGTTGGGATAGTATATATGCCAATTTTTAGTGGGAACTTGAATCCACGCTTGTGGTTACTTCTTCATTCTGTTTGCACTGAAATCAACTGTCTACATGTCTCCATGAGAACCCACTTATCTGAAGGATAACGTGGCAACATGTAAGGACAACCAGTGTAGCACCCTACTCTCAAATAAGTAAACGTTGGGAATTGAAGAAAAAGGCATCCAACTTTACTTACCACCTTATAAGCCTCATCAGATACCCTCCTTTCGAGAGTTGGATCAAAATTGAAAATCAAACGTGCAAAGAAAGCATCTATAACCCGCCTGAAGTGATGGAAGCTTTCCTTCAATTCTAGTTGATAGAAAAATCTGTACACAGGTACCAGCATCCGATTTCCTTTTGTGGATAGACCTAAGAATTGTCTCATTACGGCTGTTGCATACACCAGGTAAGAAGTCATATAGAATTTCAATGTGGAAGGAGCATTGATCAGTTGCTCATGTATTTCATCATTGATCTGTTTTCCCAAGTCAATGTGCACCTTTTGTCTTCTTATAAACCTAATGTATTCATACATCCAATCATGAAAAGTGGATGATTCAGGCAAGCCTTTTACTCTGCTTAAAAATGTGATCATATCTTTGACGTCATCTTTGAAATCACTTCACAGGAGTCCCTTTGGCCATCTGGAAACAGATTGTCTAGGCTTCTTCAACCATTGAGTATTTATTAGGTTTTTAGCCTTGTTGGGATCAGCGTCAAAGACTTCTTGTGATTTTTGTATAGAGATATCAATGTATTTCTCCATTTGAGGGACCTTAAACACAATGTCAAAGAAGTCAGGGTCGAGTCTTAAAATCTCGTGCCCAGAAGAATTGATCACACTTCTACTTTCCCTGATGTAGTGAGATGCCACTTGAAGGACAAATTCCGTATTGTGTGCAGCTGTAGGGAACATAGCCACCAAATGCAGGTTACTGTGTACAATTGCTCTCATTAGTTCAGGAAGAGGCTTCATTTCAATTTGCTTTGCAAAATCAATCAAGTCTTGATGGCCAACCTCTGTGTCTTTTATTTCTTCCACCTTGGAGATCACTATAGTCGGTGGATAGACACCTTGATATTTATACTTCATTTTGCCTTTCGCTTTTGAAGAAGACGGAGGTTTACTGGCAGTCATCAAGAACAACTGAAACTTTGATCACTCAACTTTGAAGGTCTTTGAAAAGAGACTACAAAGTGTCGAGCTAGAACAAACATTAGTTGTTAGATAGCATGGGAATGTGTGAAATGAATAATGATGATGGGCAAGCGTGGAGCGGATGACAAGGCATGCAAAATGATGCACAAAATGGAAGGAGCGAGGTTCAGGACTGAATTGGGCAAGTTTGAAATGTTTCAGGGAAAAATTGTGAAAAGTGTAAGGTCACACTTTTTCAGCGCCCTTACATTTTGGGGAATTCTGACTTTGATGCAGAGGCACTGAAAAAGTGCGCTCCTGCACTTTTCAGTGTTAGAAAACATTTCAAAATGTCAGGGCGCACTTTTTCAGCGCCATGACATCCCTCATTGTGGAGTTGGTAATTTACACTTGGGAAGAACAAAATGAAAGTATAAGCACACATTTTGGATGTTATTACATGTGAAGCTTGAGTTTTGGAAAAAACAACGCACAGTGAGGTTGAAAAACAACGCTTGACTCTTGAGACACAAATTTCTTCGTGTGAAGCATTTGCAAAATGTATTTTTGAAGAGGAACCCTCTTTCCACGCATTTTGGAAAGACAAACCTACATCTTTACGCAACTATACACTAATGGTGATAGAGGTAAGCAAACACGACAATGCTTGAAAGTGGGAAGAGAGAAATCACACCAAAACGAGCCATGAAAATCCCATTGTGTAAGTTCTGTATTAGGAAAACGCGTAGACACAAGATGGACGTATGAAGAAAGAAAGACAATGAGATTGGGATGAAAAGAAATGTCCATACACCAGGAAAGATATTCAAAAAGCCGTTAAATGAAAGAGAAATGCGTGTTCAAACGAAGGTAAGAATAAAAAACGCACATGTAAAACCTAAGATATGTACAAAATAATGAAGGAAACTGGAGAGAAAGTAGGGAGAACGACTCACCAAGAGGAAGCATGGAATTTAGTTAAGAGGAATTTTGAAAATCTCCAAAAACGTGTTTTGCAGCTTGAGAGAATTTCGCCTAGCAAGAAGGAATACAGTTTGAAGATCATGAACAATGAAAAAGGAACAATAAAACACTTTTAAGTGAAAGAAAGATATGAAAACCTAACTCAAGTTGAGCAATAAATTTAGGCACGAAAAGTGGCATGATGAACGAAAACTGCAAACACATGAAGAAACGTGCCCAAGCAAGAAAAAGACTAAGTCAGGATAAAAAGTGTAATATCGCACTTTTTTAGCGCTCTTACACTTTGGAAGAAATCACCTTCATGCAGGGGCGCTGAAAAAAAGCGCCCCTGCACTTTTTATACTTAGCTAATTTTTGGCTTGTGAGCAGGAGCACACTTTTTCAATGCAACTGTATTCTTCACAATTAACTAAGTACAAATAGTGAGACTTCGTGAAGGGGCTCATTTTGAAGGTCTTCGCGAGGCGAACATTCAAAACAAAATTTTGAAACTTTGGAAGAAATTTTGAGGTGGCTTGAAAATCACTTCGTTTTGCGTGCTTGAACTTCACGAATCCTAGGAAATAGACAAGTTTCGTAGGGGGGTTATCCGTGGAACGAGCACTGCTAGATTCCGTGATAACACAATACTGTTTCCAACTAAACAGTTATAGAACAAGTTATTTCATGTAGAACATTCACAGTTTACAACTAATCGATGTTGTTTCAACTAAACATATTAATGAACAAGATTGTTTTCAACTATACATACGCTTTTACAACATAACGATGCCATTATATCAGAACATTCACTGTTTACAATATTACAATTTTGTTTCAGCTAAATCATTACAATTTATGACAAAACAATATCATTTCCAACAAAACATTCACTGTTTACAATAATACAATGTTGTTTCCAGCTAAATAGTTTTAGTTTATGGAAAAACAATATCATTTCCACCAGAACATTCACTGTTTACAATAATACAATGTTGTTTCCAGCTAAACAGTTCTAGTTTATGGCAAAACAATGTCGTTTCCAACAAAACATTCATTGTTTACAATAATACAATGTTGTTTCCAACTAAATAGTTATATTTTATGACAAAATAATGTCGTTCTTAGAGGTTTATGGATGCAACTTCAAGCTCCATTGCTTCATTTTCCAAGCTATATTATTCTAAACAATTGTATATGAATTTTCATGTAGAAATAACTAAAATGAAGCTATTATCAAATTTGTAAAGAAGTTAAAAGAACTAGATGCTAACTGTTAATCAATAATGATAAACTGATCAATCCATGGGATTGATCTTAACTAGGTTCGGGTTGAAACCCTCATTCAAAGATTACATTCATTATACTTTGATTGTTCTAAAACAATCTACAATCGTTGATTGTTATTCATAACATGAGGGTCGAGGCCATGCCATAACATCTATCCTCGACTTGGGTATAGTCACCCCATAGACAACATGGGTATCGTTTAAATGAACAATAGTTTACCATATTACACATGCAAACAAGATAAAGGAAAAAGTTCATCATTCGACCTTTATCCTTTATGGATTAGGTGATGAGAGTTTCACATTATCTTCGTGCCATAACAATATACATGCAAAGTTTTGTAAGTTTTAATTAGAAACTATATAATTAATACAAATCTGGGCATCATAGCCCTTCGTTGCCCATGGTGACAAGACAACCAAAAGACTTACAAAATGCCCATTGATACTAGATCGAGGGTGATGGTATTACGCCAAACGACGACCATCATCTGGTTAAATTCAAAAGCAAAATAAATAATTGGAACACATAAATGCATATCAAAATCTCTTTGTGGAGATTCAATCTACCCTTTAAGGTGGTATTGACAATGGCTCATACAACTCCTAATGAAAACTATCGAATTAACCGATAGGCTCTGTGTCGAGCTAAACAAATAAATACATGCAACCTATGCTTATGATGGCGGTATAAAAGAAAGCCTTACAAAGTAACAATATAGTCGACTCTCAAGTCGTGCCGATAAATGCATTAACAAATCCCCTTATATAAGAAATTGACACAACCATGTTAAAAGAAATATAATTCAATTCATAGAGCTCGAAGAACTGGTTTAATTCAACTTATAGAATCAACAGAATATCGATCCGACTATGCATAGAATACAGATGAAACTGTAAAGAAAGATTAAAAGAAAATTGCTAAATGAAAGAAACACGGAATACCTCTGATATCAAGGGTTCTCCTTTGGCTTTTCCCACAAAGCTTGGTTCAATGACTTGAACACTGAGAGTTGGTGTCGATCTCTCTCTCCTTAAAAAATGGCAAGTTTCCTACATTTCACTGCCCTCCACTGAGGGGCTGATTCGATTGGATAGTGGGCATTAATGATTTTTGCCGCCCCATCCTTTGAATTCAAATATTTTATTACTGTCATTGGCAGACCATGACCATCATGGGATTTTCTCATAATATCATTTGAATTTCATCTATTAGATAATGATAATTATCGGTTTCAAGTTCACTTAGTATATATATATATATCCTTTTATATATATAAATATATATATTTACACACTTTATATATTATATTCAGATTTGTTCACACTTATGTGTGTTCTCGACACATACATATTTATATATGTATTTATATATATACATACACATACACACACACACACACACACACACACACACACATATATATATATATATTCGTGTGTGTTTATATATATACATATATTTGTATTCACATATAAATGTTTTCATGTGCATATCTATCATTTATATAAAAATGCTCTTTCATTTTCATTTCAATAATGATATAAAATGCATAATTGAAATTCACACATTCGTTCACATACCAAATCTCACTTTCGTTTTCCTCTAAATTCAAAACACAAGCTCAAGATTGACTTTTTTTAAAATATAAGTTCCATGCAATTTCGTTTCATAAATGCATCTTTTCAATCATCGAGTCATTTCAGTCAGCTTAATATAATTCCTATATGAATTTTCAAATGCAAATATCATGCCATTTGTGGTGTGTGCACCCAGATTCCATTTGGCTTACCGTTCGATCCAACTAAACAATCCTACTTCAACTATGCTCTCGTCCTTCAACCTATCACCTTGCAACTGCACACACTTGCTCTTGCAAAATTTATCAGTAATGTTTAATTCTTGATAACATATAAGATAATTTCAAAAGATTGCATAGTCAACATCAGTCAACTCTTTCAATCTATTTCAAAATTTTCAAAATTTCCATTTAATATATTGAATTTCTTCAATAATTCAATTTACCACATTATAATTAATATGCAATAAAGTTGGGTTATGACATAGTTTAGCATTATTAAAAGGGATGAATGTTGACTTTAAAGAAGATAGTGAAGTTAATGTGTCTCATGATGAATAGATGTTCTACATAGTCATGTATGTGGATCAATGTCATATAGGATTGGATTCAATGAATGATCAAAATCATACAAATTAGCCCTAGGTATTCATTTGTTTCCTAGACAATTGATTACAAGTTTTGATGAAGAGTTGTGCAAATAACATAATCACATAGAATAGTTAGGTTTGGTTGATGGAGGTCCCAAGAGGTAATACAATAAAGAGGTTTATAGAAGGTGGATAATTAATTGACACCACTAGCCTATATTTTTGGAGGTCAACAACATGAACAAATGGAATTCATAGATTATGAAGTACATAGCAACCTGAAATCAAATTAATTAAAAAGTACAAAGCATACTTACAAACTATCCAAAACCTTCAAGTCATTAAACATTATTCAATTACAAAACACAATTTAAAAAAAAAAATTAAAAAGATTTTGTATTACCTAAGTGAAACTTCAATGACCACATCCACTGCCAGGTGTTGTCATCGAAGGTCCAAGTTTAACCTATTCAACATTCAAAATGAGATATAATAATACCATTCATATAATATTCAACTATGAACACATGCAATATTTATAATTCTTTACTAGTTACATACCTCTATAGTAGACGTCATCGTGTAATAGGGAGGTGGAGGACCGCTGCAAACAGGGTGGACACCATGACCCTAAAATTTCATTATAATCATTCAACTAATTTAGTTAATATTACATTTCAAAAATGAAATTTAATAAATTAAATTAAATGAACTTGTTGACATTTACTTGACTATCAAAGTTGAATGTGTCACTTAGGAGGGCATCTATCATCATCATGTCATCAGCTGTAGATGTACCCTAGGCACATGCATCCTGACTATCCTTAGAATCATAAAGATAGAGTGAACCACAAGCCTGACATAAATGAGATGGACCTTGACTCCTCGAAGACTCACTCGCCTCACCCTATGCTAGAGGCCTAGTATGTTGTATGAGGCTATGAGTGAGGGAACTAATTGACTGCATTGTATCCACTTCAACACTCTCCTTCACAATGGAAGGGATAGTCACATGCTCATATGCTAGTCTAGCGAGTGGTCTCACTAGTCTCTATGCATCAATATGTGCCCACACTTTGTCCTGTGTGAAGCCCCCACCTCTACCTTGGAACTCTCAGATGTCAAAATAGTCTGGGGTTTTATTGAGGACAAATTCACAATAGAGTTTCCTCAAAAAATATTATGGCACCTCATTGTTGTTGCATGGAGGATGGTCAAAAACCATCCACCACCTTTCCCAAAAATAGTTCTTTATCCTTTGGTGTTGCACTAATGAACATGGAACCTCTTGCATGCAGGATGTAAGGATTGAGCCATTCTAGGGTTTATGAATAGTGCACACAAGTCAGATTTTGTAATTTTTTCATGTTTAACTTGTTTATATGATAATTTTTTAGCATAAAATTGTCTAAGCTCTCGTCTCTTCTCAGACCAACTATTTATTTGCTTGCTGACTGAATCTACATGAGATATTATGGATTGAAGTGATTGAGCAAGTGTGGTTCTATGTGAGGTTGTTCCTGAAGGATCTCTCAACCTTGTAATTAACTCCTCAATTTGGTTTTTGTTATTTTCAATTTTCCCCATTAAATTTTGTTGTGTTCCTAGAGCATGATGAGGAATTGTTGGAGGTATTTTTTGAGGTTGTTCTTTGGCAGAGATTTGAGCATGAGGTGAATTAGGATTTTGAGGAGGATTTGGGGGTGCAGTTTAACAATTCTTGAAAATTAAATAAATTTACATAAGAAAATATATTCAATCTACCTATTTAATACCAAATTCACACAAAAAGCAACAATAACTTACTCCTTTGATCTCCCTGACATCGTGGCGGCATTTTGATGAAGAATTGGCAAAAAAATGGAGCAATTTTTGGCTTCTTGGAATGCAAACACATCTTGGAGGGTTTGCAGGCCACAGAAAAACTTTACAATAGTAGGAAAAAAATAGATGAAATGAAGTTTGCTTTTTTATTTTTTCTTAAATAACCAATAAAGTGAGTGCATTATAACACACTTGCATTATGATTCTTTGAATTTTGAAAGTGAGGTGGCCACTTTTTGGCCACCCATCTTTTTGCACCCATCCATCTATTGGGGTTTAGCTAGGGGCATCATAAGCCCACCATGCTTTTCAATGCTTGACATCAAGACTTCAACTTTGATAGTAAACTAAGAAACCACTATGTCAAAAGCATAAATTTTAGTGAATGACACCCACCAATATTAAGGGTGAGGTTTTTTCCCCACTAGAGTGTCATCATAGGTGAACCCCCTTGTGAACACATGGATGTTTCCCACCATCTAGTTGAAGTACACACTTTCCATCATGAAGGAGGAATGTTCGCAACGATTCAACCAAGGGCATCACAAAAATATATCCCCATCCATAGTATAAAATATCATAAGAGTACTAAGGTTGGAAGGATCATGTGTCACAAAAGATTTGAATATGTTGAATATATAAATATATGCATATATTTCAACTATGAAAAATGACACGTGAAAAGCCATGATGATAGATAATCTGGGGGGTGGTGGAATCAAGAGGAAAACCACTATGTATGCTCATATCTCAATCAATATGATAAACATAAGCAACAAAGGTAGATATAAACCTAAGGTAAATTTAAAATAAAAGGATATGCTCATATCTCAATCAATATGATAAACATAAGCAACAAAGGTAGATATAAACCTAAGGTAAATTTAAAATAAAAGGATAAAATTAGATCAAAAAACCTTTATGGACAAGAAAGCAAAACCCTAAGGTTGAACCTTAGGAAGTGATGGAATGTTGGGTTCACAAAAATGCTAAAATCCTTAACATGGACTATCTGGGCTAATTAAATAAACACAACCAATGAACACACAATTAACCTAGATAATTAAAACTAGGATTGATAATTGTAATAATTGTATAAAATTTAAATGTAAGTCTCACAAGTACTTAGCTCTAAAACTAGGGTGGAAGTAGAAAGACATGTCCCACTTTTTGGTCTAAGTGAGACACTTAAATCAACATTTTAATCTATTTTTTTAATTTTCTATCACTTATAGTAAAAAACCATTAATAATTTTGAGAAAATGTAAATTAGTGATTTTGATATTTCATGTGTGGATTCTCTCTCTCTCTCTCTCTCTCTCTATATATATATATAATTTGTTTCATTTTTAAAGCTTTGTTAGTAATTTGTTTCTTATACTTTATAATATTTTTCCATATTGCATAACTTGAACTAGAAATAAGACCAATTCATAATTTTCTAAACATAGATCATTAACACTAATATCTAGGGCATGCTTTTTTTGTATTTTTTATTAATTTTTAATTCAAGTTAATCATAATTTAGACACATTTTCCTATACAACATCCTTATATATAATAATTAAACAAAAATCCACTTCTAGTAGAAATGGAAAATAAATATAATAATTAAACAAAAAAAGTACAAATTGTATTTTTTAGAAAGCTTACTTTGAGGAATATAATGGAGCAAAATCTTGTATTATGAAAACCTTGTTTGATAATTGAAAACTTGCCTCAAATTAGTATTTTTGTCAAAAATATGGTGACCAAAAATTCAAGGATCCCATAAGGGGGTTTGAATGAAGGCCCCTCTAATGAAGGACCCTTTTTTTTAATCAAACTGCTATCAGTAAGGATAGCACTCCTTTCATTGATTTCAGAGTATCTAATGAAGGACCTTCATTCAAAGGCCCTTTCCCATTTTATTTTTTGGATTGAAACATTAAAATGCTAGCAAGAAACATTCATTTGAAACACCTTGACCTTCATTCAAACCCTATTGACCCTTGACAAACCTTGTAGATTTGAATGAAAAGGGAAATCTTCAATCAAAGGTGTTTACTAATTTTTGCCTCTTAAGAGTCATTTTTTGAAATGTCCTACCAATGAGATGCATCTTTATGTTTGCACCCATTTATAATGGCAAAATGACGTTGAAGTTGTGCAAAGTTAATTTGCCACTATCCAAAAAATAATGTCATTGGTCTAATGATTGTCTTGAAAGTTGTATTGCCTCAAAAATTCCTATGGTTCAATCTCAACCAACATGAACTTTCCAATGCATGGGAACAATATGATAAAATGTGCACCTGCAAAATTTCTCACTTTTGTCTTCTTGATATATGAATTTGTCAAGGTAGAATTTTAAAACACTTTTGAGGAGATTGTTGACTTGATAGGTTAGTGTGTTCTCCTAAATTAATCCCTTGGCGGACTAGACTAACAATGACGAGACATATTAAAACACCATACACATACATGTAGATGGCCCATATGATGATTATGTAGATTTTGATTCTTTTATTGTGTCCTTTAGAATCAAGGTGTGCTTTAATTGTTCTCCAAATGAAATTAAGTGCACATTGAATGTCTATAAATACCATGACATAACAACATGTCACATAAAATGCACGTTAGTCAACTCATGATGATTAGTAAAGAGGAACAAGAAAGTTGGGATTTGAATTTAATAATTTAAATGTTAGATTCATTCCTATATCTTGTGAGATTGAATAAGGTCAATCCCTAACCACTCTAAAATGAATCTTGGGACTAAAATAATAATTTTAAGATGATAAACAAATACATAAAAATATGTATGAATGATAAATATATGAAAATTTATACAAAAGAATAAATAAACACCATATTATTAACCAAACCAAATACCAAATATAAAAATACCACCAACAGCATATAGCATGGGTATGCTAATTTTACAGCCACAGTAATTAATATAAATTAGAAGTAATAGAAGTCATTCTATTTTACATTTTAAATGTAATTTATTAACATAAATTTAAAGTAGTAGAAACCATTCCATTTTACATTTAAATTATATAAATTACTCGAAAAACACCGAGATTAATAGGTGGCTAGCAAATAATACGCCACAACAAATAAACTGCGGAGGTTAGGCAAGCGTACGTGTTATGCGGAGGTTACTTGTAAATGGCTTGCAATGCGAGTATGCGTATGCTTGGGGTCTGGCAAACTGCGCGGCTAACTTCATCCCTCGCCTTTCCTTTACGAGCTGATAAAATTGGAAGAGGTTGTTACTCATCACTGTCGAGCAGGGTTAAATTTACAAGGAAAATTTGCGCATCGTTGGCTCACGCTAAACCCTCGGCCTCTGGAATGGCATCAGCACAGAAAAAGGTTAGCTAAACCTTTTTTTCATCCCCTAAATGTAGAATGAAATGATATGATTTTTAACGTATTTTAGGTAAAATTGCTTTGCAATATATTCTTGTTTAGATTGTCTAAATTTTTAGTAATATTTATACCTGATAGTGTAAAATGTTCTGGTAAGAGCGTTTCATAAGCAAAACGAGTTTAGCAGATCTTTCAGCTTGAAACTTGAAAACGATATTGAAAATCATTGAATTGTAGATGTTTCCATATTTAGAAATGTCTACCCGAAATCAATAAAACTTACATGTTTTATCTTTGATATTTGGAAATGACTATTTTTCAGAAGACACAAACTTGTAAAAACAAACGAATAGAAGATTTGTAATCTTGCTTTTTAATTTTATGGGATATGAAAACTTTTTGTATATTTTAAGTTAAGTAGTTTTGAGAATTTTTAAATTCTGGTAGGCATTGAAATAGGGCACATACAAATCCGACACACTATTATATTTTGACTGAAAATTTTGTTTTCTATTTATTTAAAATTTGATTCTGTTTAGTTGTTCTTGCTATTATCATACGTTAGACATTTAAAAAAATAAATGTTTAGTTGTTGTGACTTTTTAAATAAATTTAACCATGCAACCTGGGATCATTTTGCAGAATTTAGGAAAAAATTTCCTTGCTAACCGTCAAAAGTTAAAATGTTATTTAGACCACTAAATCCAACATATGTCCAAAACGCTGTCTAATTTATCGATAGAAGCTGGAACTATAGACTTCTCCTTAACAAAAAAATTGTTAAGTTATATTGTTTTAAATACCGCCCAACTATCTGTCATACTTGTATTAAAAATTTAAGACTTACACTAATCTGGGAATAGTATGATCAGGGAAATTTTAGTGAACTTTTTTTGTCACCTGTGCTGAGAAATTTTACTGATTTTTTTTGAAGATGATGATGACTACTTTTAAATTTTAATTACTATGACGTTCTGCCCAGGTAATTTTGGTGAATATTTTCAATTTGACGTACGTTGTGGGGAAATTTAGTGATGGTTATTAGGATAGGCTATTTTATTTACAATCCTGTTTTGCATTTAAAGTTTTTTCTTGGTAAAGATGGGTGAGGTTATGGCCTTCCTTTAATGCAGCATGGAGTACGTTTGGATGGAGAAAGGTGGGCTTATTTTTTAGATGGATCAACTTTATGGTGAAGAACTTGAGTTTCTATCTCTAGGGCATGGGATCAATTTGGAAGGGAATAGGGTATGTGTGCTCCATAATCTAAGCACTAATAGGTGTGCAGGCCTCATACATGCAAATGCCATGTGGACCTTAAGAGAAGCTTTACTTGTTATGTAATGTCCCCTTCTCAGCAGTAAGCAATGCAGTGGCACGTCAGCCTATTCCGGAGGCCCATAGGCTCGTCGGAGGTAAAATTAGGGTTTCCAGTTGTTTGGAGGTTGTTGGCATTTTCAGAGGTTTGCATGTTGGAGTTTTGGAATTTGGTTTGCGGATTCTTTCTGGGTTTTCAGAGAGCTTCGCAGTGATATGACATGCAAATGCATTGGGCAACTTTCCTAAATTTACTATTTTTAGTAAATTCTATCTTTGGGAGTGTTCCGGTTGGTAGCAG
Source organism: Sequoia sempervirens (assembly GCA_007258455.2). Classification (NCBI taxonomy): domain Eukaryota; kingdom Viridiplantae; phylum Streptophyta; class Pinopsida; order Cupressales; family Cupressaceae; genus Sequoia; species Sequoia sempervirens. The sequence goes on along the minus strand of VDFB02294490.1, from coordinate 24,127 downwards.
TTCAGTGCGCTTTCTACTTCTAGCAGGGTAGTTGAGTATTTTTGGTTTTGGCTTTCTGAGGTGCATTTTGGAGAAATGAATTATTTTAAGTAATTAACGTTTTATTTTCATATTGGCCCCCTTGGCCTAACGTTATGACTTAAAGTTGTTTTAAAATGGGGCCCTTGAGGGTGGACACCTCATTAAGAGGTAATTTTAATATTTCTAAGGTTAATATCCTCTCTTGGGATTTGGATGCCTAAATGAAGGGGAGATAAATGTTTTAAAAAAATAAATATTTTAATTGAGGCTTGGGCGTCCCTTTTGGAGGGAAATGTTGGAAGCTGAAGAGTCACCTCAAACTCTATTTAAGCAGGCCATTGCTTATCATATCGAATTGTTGCCGAATTGGTTTCAGGCTTATGGCTTCGAGGAATGCATACCTCTTAGCAAGGATTCAGTTTCGTGTTTGAAAGATAACACCTAGCTGGATTTGAGATTGCTTCTCATCAAGAGATTGCAGATTGAGCATCATTGTTGAAGTTTTGATGATTTTGTCAGTTTATAGGTTGCTGGTTTGGATATGGTTGTAGGTGAATTTCATTCATAAGTCATTGTGTGAATTGAATATCATTTTGGGTGTTTGCTTCAAATGTTCCTATGGCCTAGGCACCTCATTGTGCAAATTTGCAGATTTTATAAGTGAGTGGTTGATTTTTGAGACAAGGTCGACCTCCTTCATAGGCCATACCTTGCCCTTGCTGCCTTGGTTTCCGTGTTGGGCAATTTTGGTGTTGTTTGTGCCTTGTTATTTGATGTTTCTTGGTCGCCTAGCATTAGAGAAGGTGTGCTTTCAGTTTCATTTGATTTGGTGAAGTGTGGTAGGAGTTTTGAACATTTTGGTAGAGTGATTGCTTGCTGGTCTGGGTATACAGATTGCTGGTTTTTCATATCAGACCTGGTTATTCTCATTTCATACTATATTTCCAGGGTGTTCATATTCACATTTGTAATTGGAGGTAGTGTATTCACTGTATTGAAGTTAGAGCAGACTTCATTGACAAATCATTGTAAAAACGAACATTGTAATTGTTGGTTTCAGTAGTATTGAATTAGCCTCTTTACTTTCAACATATTTCATTTTGTATCTCATACTCCCGCTGAATAAGTGGTTGAGTATTTTACATTTCAGTTTTGCTTACTCCTGCTGAATAAGTGGTTGAGTTTTCAATTTAATAATTGTAATAATATCCCCCCACTGAATAAGTGGTAGAGCGGAATTCATGGTCAGTTCACTGCCTACACTTTCATTTCAGCATTGTAATTTCAATTCAGTTATTTGCTAATGATCCCCTTACACTAATGCTCTCACCTCGCCCACATCGGGATCTTGGTGATCAGATAAGTGGAGGGTTCCCTTTCAGCTGGTTTTGATTATTGGGCTAACCTTAATGGTTGCATTGTTGTGTGGAATTTTTTTTAAAAAAGTAAGGGGGATATCTCAGTGGTATCAAAGCCCAATATCCTGCCATCCTATGACAAATAGAGTTCAGTTGTCAAATGAGTGATAGAGAAGTCAGATACTACACCAAAGGGCAAGCAAGAACTCAGTATCGGAATCCACCAGCTCCAGAGGCAGAGACATTTTCAAAGGCTTTGAGAGATACTGGTAAAGCAGTTGAAACCATGTCAGAAGGTCCTAGACTTTCAATGGAGGAAAGAGAAGCTAGAGCCGAAAGGAAGTTTGATAATATGTTGGATATGATGTCATGCTTGTTAGCAAAGCTAGATTAGCAAGCGACTCAAAACCAGCCCCAACCTCAACAAAACCATGTTGGAGAGAATAATAATGGCTCAGAAACAAATGGAAGAGATAGAACTATTGGCCAACATGTTGCAACCACTAGAGGATCAACCTCTAGACCTCTTTCTCCTACCTTCACTCAAAGGGAGGAACCACCAACGGAAACCGGAGTACCTTTGATCAGTTCATGAACCAAAGAAATAGGAGTGGTAGAAGAGATGAATACCATGCTCCTGTGGGTCCTAGAACAGATTATCATCAGGCTCTTGGAAAGGTGACCTTGGCCCATTTTGATGGGAGTGATAAGTGTATGACAAGGTCAAGGGTGCAAAAGCTTGACAACTATCTTTCTCTTAGACCGATGCCTGAAGAGGATGCCATTAAATTTGCCACCTTGCACTTGGATGGAGCTGCTCATGAATGGTGGTACCATGGTTTGGTCACTCTTGGCCATAACCTTATTCAAACCTATGGAGAATTCACCAACAGGTTGATAGAAAGATTTGATACCAAGGATCCAGAAGTAAGATTCCGTGAATTGGCGCAGCTGAAGCAACATGGTTCACTTGATGCATATGTTGCTGAATTCCAAAGGTTGTCAGTAATGGTGCCCAACATTATTGAAAGGAGGCTTGTTGTGTTGTTTACTGAAGGATTGATGGAACCATTGAAGGGTTGGGTCAAAGCCTTTGATCCACCAACTCTTGACGAAGCAATCAAGAAATCCAGGAGTATGGAGTTGGCTGCCCCAAGGCCAAAATTTCAGTCCAAATCCTTTAGTCATAAGAAGGATAAGAAGCATTCATCAAGTCAGCCCAAGAAGTTTCCACAGAAGATGTCTGAAGAGCTCCGAGAGCAGTTAAGAAAAGATGGAATTTGCTATACTTGTTGTGAGCCTTGGTCTAAAGGTCACAAATGCTATGGAAAGGGAAAAGCACATCACATGGAAGCATATTCTGATTCTGAATCAAAATTTGATATGTCTGATTAGCAGTATGAATCAGCAAGTAGTGAAGGAGAAGAAGCTCTTGAAGAGAAGCCAAAAGACATTGGAGGAGGGAGTGCTTTGGCCCAATTCTCAAGCTTTCAAAAGAATGAGTCTTTTCGGGTTCTTGGAGTCATTGGATCGTAGCAAATTGTTGCTCTCATTGATACTGGAGCAACTCACAACTTCATAGACAAAGGTTTGGTGGCAAAGAGAGATTTGAAGACAGAAGAGTTCGAAGGCTTCAAGGTGATGGTGGCCGATGGCTTCATAATGTCTTGCACTAGGAAGATTCCCAACCTCTCCATGCAGTTGGGAAACTATGAAGTAAAAGATGATTTTTATGTTGTTGGCATTGGTGATACCGATGTTGTGCTGGGTATTCAGTGGCTGCGATCTCTTGGTGAGATCTCATTGAACTTGCAAACAATGGAGTTGAAGTTTCAATTTGATGGCAATAAGGTAGTGTTGAGAGGGATGTCAAATGGAGGCCCTCAAATAGTGTCTTTCAAGAGAATGGAAAGGCTGATCCACCATGATCAAGTTGAGTGGGCAGCAGAATGCTTGATTTTACCAACTGATCTGGTGGAGGATTAAAGGCACTATCATCTAGATATTCAAGCTTTGATTACTAAGAAGAGCAAAGTCTTTGGGAGTATACCTCCTGGGAGACCTCTTGAAAGAGGTTGTGAGCATGTGATAGAGCTTGAAGAAGGAGCAAAACCGGTTATTACAACTCCATACTGCTATCCAAAGAAGCAGAAGGACAAGATTGAGAAGGCCATCAAAGAGCTTTGGAGATGGGCCACATTCACCCTAGCAAGAGCCCCTTCGCTTCAGCAGTGGTGCTGGTCAAAAAGAAAGATGGTAAAATGCGCATGTGTGTGGACTACCGTGCGTTGAATCAAAAGACCATTAAGAACCAGTATCCTATCCCCAAGATAGACAAGCTTATTGATGAGCTTCATGGAGCCATGTACTTTTCAAAGATTGATCTCAGATCAGGCTATCATCAGATAAGGATGAGGGAGGCGAATATTGAGAAGACTGCCTTTAGATGCCATTTAGGGCATTTTGAATTCCTTGTCATGCCATTCGGTTTGATAAATGCTCCTGCAACATTTCAGTCCCGCATGAACAAAATCTTTAGGCAGCAGTTGAGGAAGTTCGTGCTCATCTTCTTTGACGATATCCTCATTTATAGCAAGTCATGGGAAGAGCACCTTAAGCACTTGGAGGAAGTGCTTAATATATTGGAAGCAGAATGTTTGTTTGCAAAGGAGTCAAAGTGCAAATTTGGGATGACGAAGCTGCTTTATCTTGCTCACATTATCAACTCTAAGGGTGTCAAAGTTGATCCAGAGAAGATAAAAGCTATCCTAGATTGGCCACCTCCAAAGAACGTGTCATATTTGAAGGGATTTTTGGGATTGTGTGGCTTTTATGGAAGGTTCGTGAAGGGGTATTCTCATATGGCAGCCCCCCTCACTAATCTTACAAAGAAAGGAGCTTTCCTATGGACGGATAAAGCACAAGGAGTATTTGATAAGTTCAAGCACATTATGAGCTCATGTCGAGTGTTGGCTCTACCCGACTTCACCAAGCCTTTTGAGTTGCAGTGTGATGCTTCGGGTGAAGGATTTGGAGCTATTCTCATGCAAAACAAGCATCCCATTGTCTTTGAGAGCAGAAAATTGAGAGGAGCTAAAAAAGCATATGATAAGGAGATGCGTGCAATCATGCACGCATTGGCCAAGTTCAGACAGTACTTGGTGGGCAGCAAGTTCGTGGTGAAGACTGATCATAATAGTCTTAAGCACTTCATGCATCAAAAGGATTTGAATGAAAGGCAGCAGAAGTGGGTGAGTAAGCTTCAAGCTTATGACTTTGACATTGAGTATGTCAAAGGAAGAAACAACATAGTGGCTAATGCTCTTTCCAGAAGACCTCATTTGAATTCCTTGGTTGAGCTTACTGCAGATTGGAGGGAGCTAATTGCTACTGATTATGCAAAAAATCAGTTTGCAACCAGCATTGTAGAAGGTCATTTGCAAAATGAAAAATACCAGTTGGTTGATGGATTGATTCAGTATCAGGGTAGAATCTTCTTGGTGCTAGAATCTAAGCTTAAGAAGAAGATTTTGTAGTCTTTTCATGACATTCCTCTTGCTGGTCATTAGGGATATTTGAAGACTTACAAACAGATCTGTGAAATATTTTCATGGAAAGGGATGAAGGAAGAAGTCTTGCACTACATAAGGGAGTGTCCAACTTGTCAGATAAACAAGAATGAGCATTCTTTTCCAGCCGGTTTGTTGCAGCCTCTACCCATTCCCAATCAGAAATGGGAAAGTATTGCGATGGATTTCATCACGGGGTTGCCAAAGGTGCAAGGGAGAGATTGCATCTATGTTGTGGTAGATAGATTGACCAAGTTTTCTCACTTCTTTGCTATTACAAGTTCATTTACAGCAGCTCAAGTGGCGGGATTGTTCTTCAGAGAAGTGTTCCATTTGCATGGATTGCCTCGTAACATTTTCAGTGATAGGGACAACAAGTTCCTCAGTGCTTTTTGGCAAGAGATTTTCAGATTAAGTGGTACAGTGCTCACTCCAAGCACTAGTCATCACCCACAATCGGATAGTCAATCAGAGATTTTGAACAAATGGTTGGAAGGCTACCTCAGGAATTATGTTTCAGGGCAGCAAAGAGCTTGGGTAAAATGGCTTCATTTGGGAGAGTATTGTTACAACTCTTCCTATCACATGTCAATTAAGATGTCTCCATTCATGGCTCTCTATGGTTATGAAGCTCCTAGCTTCGTAGATTTGGTGTTTGGTGATAGGAGAGCTCCTCAAGCAAAGGATATGCTGCAGCAAAGTCAAGACATCTTGAGATCGTTGAAGGATAATCTCCACCATGCTCAAAATCAACAGAAGATGTACGCTGACCAACAGCGTGTTTGAGCATTCATTTGAGGTGGGAGATATGGTTTATTTGAGGCTTCGACCCTACAAACAGTCTTCTCTCAATAAGAGTGGTGCAGAAAATCTCAAGTCACGTTTCTATGGCCCATTCAGAGTCATCAAGAGGATTGGTGAAGTGGCGTATGAGTTCGAGCTTCCAGCTAGTAGCAAGGTGCACAATGTTTTTCATGTGTCACGCCTCAAGAAGGCGCTTGGGCACAATGTGGTTGCTACTTCAGAGTTACCTCCATTGGACGAAGAAGGACAGTTGGTGTTGATTCCTAAGGAGATCATTGATACTAGGGAGCGCTCTTTGAGGAGAAGAACGATCAAAGAGTACTTGGTGAAATGGAGGAACTTGCCAATTGAGGATGCAACGTGGGAAGGTGAACAAATTTTGCAGCATCCAGACTTGCGGTTGCTTGGGGACAAGCAATCTGGAGGAGGGTGGATTGCAATCTGGAGGAGGGCGGATTGTAATGTCACTTTCTCAGCAGTAAGTAGTGTAGTGGCCCGTCAGCCTATTCCAGAGGCCCATAGGCTCGTCGGAGGTAAAATTAGGGTTTCTAGCTGTTTGGAGGTTTTTGGCATTTTCAGAGGTTTGCATGTTGGAGTTTTGGAATTTGGTTTGCGGATTCTTTTTGGGTTTTTAGAGAGCTTTGCAATGATATGACATGCAAATGCATTGGGCAACTTTCCTGAATTTACTATTTTTAGTAAATTCTATTTTTGGTTTTGGCTTTCTAAGGTGCATTTTGGAGAAATGAATTATTTTAAGTCATTAATGTTTTGTTTTCATATTGGCCCCCTTGGCCTAACGTTATGACTTAAAGTTGTTTTAAAATGGGGCCCTTGAGGGTGGATGCCTCATTAAGAGGTAATTTTAATATTTCTAAGGTTAATATCCTCCCTTGGGATTTGGATGCCTTAATGAAGGGGAGATAAATGTTTTAAAAAATTAAATATTTCAATTGAGGCTTGGGCGTCCCTTTTGGAGGGAAATGTTGGAAGCTGAAGATTCACCTCAAACTCTATTTAAGCAAGCTATTGTCATTCATTTGGTATCCATTGCTTATCATATTGAATTGTTGCTGAATTGGTTTCAGGCTTATGGCTTCGAGGAATGCATACCTCCTAGCAAGGATTTAGTTTCGTGTTTGAAAGATAACACCTAGCTGGATTTGAGATTGCTTCTCATCAGGAGATTGCAGATTGAGCATCATTGTTGAAGTTTTGATGATTTTGTCAGTTTACAGGTTGCTGGTTTGGATATGGTTGTAGGTGAATTTCATTCATAAGTCATTGTGTGAATTGAATATCATTCTGGGTGTTTGCTTCAAATGTTCCTATGGCCTAGGCGCCTCATTGTGCAAATTTGCAGATTTTATAAGTGAGTGGTTGATTTTTGAGACAAGGTCGACCTCCTTCATAGGCCATACCTTGCCCTTGCTGCCTTGGTTTCCGTGTTGGGCAATTTTGGTGTTGTTTGTGCCTTGTTATTTGATGTTTCTTGGTCGCCTAGCATTAGAGAAGGTGTGCTTTTAGTTTCATTTGATTTGGTGAAGTGTGGTAGGAGTTTTGAGCATCTTGGTAGAGTGATTGCTTTCTGGTCTGGGTATACAGATTGCTGGTTTTTCATATCAGACCTGGTTATTCTCATTTCATACTATATTTCCAGGGTGTTCATATTCACATTTGTAATTGGAGATAGTGTATTCACTGTATTGAAGTTAGAGCAGACTTCATTGACAAATCATTGTAAAAACGAACATTGTAATTGTTGGTTTCAGTAGTACTGAATTAGCCTCTTTACTTTTAGCATATTTTATTTTGTATCTCATACTCCCGCTGAATAAGTGGTTGAGTATTTTACATTTCAGTTTTGCTTACTCCTGCTGAATAAGTGGTTGAGTTTTCAGTTTAATAATTGTAATAATTTCCCCCCACTGAATAAGTGGTAGAGCGGAATTCATGGTCGGTTCAGCGCCTACACTTTCATTTCAGCATTGTAATTTCAGTTCAGTTATTTGCTAATGATCCCCTTACACCGAATGCTCTCACCTCGCTCACATTGGGATCTTGGTGATCAGACAAGTGGAGGGTTCCCTTTTAGCTGGTTTTGATTATTGGGCTAACCTTAATGGGTGCATTGTTGTGTGGGAGATTTCAAAAAAAAAAAAGGGGGATATCTCTTGTTGTTTGGAAGGAAATAGGGTATGTGCACCCTGTAATCTAAGCACAGTTAGATGTGCAGGTCCCATGTAAGCACAATTTTTTTTTTTGTAAGATTTGGAAAACCCATCAGAAGTTTTTACATGACAACCTTGCCACATGTCTCTGAGGTGATTGACACATAAACAGGGAGGACAGTTCTCACTTTGCTCGCCAACTACAAATACTCTAGGCAAAGATTTTCCAAACGTCTCCAAAATCTTTGATAAGTGTAAGAATTCAACACTAACAATGAAGCGACCATTTTTCAATATTCTAACAACACAATAACATGAAAACAGTGAAAGTAAACACATCCATACAGACTGAGAACAATGTTGTACCCTGGTAAATCTTAAAGGGGGAAAAAATCCAATGAGAGTAAGCCAAATGCTCCTCAAGCCACCATAATCCAGTCCAGTAAGTAGAGCAGATGTCCACGCATGTCATCAATATGCTTATGTGGCCCACAAAGCCTTCAGTGTTGCCTTTTACCTCGAAAAGTTAACCTTGCTCCACAGTGCTAAAGCTTGCAAATTTGAGCTTACAATAGGAATCAGAAGCTCCAAAAACTTTGCACAAATTGTACAAATGGTATTAGACCTCCTATGGCTGTAGTGGCACTCAAACACACTTCCTAATGCTTGGAAGCTGAAATGAATTGATAAAACTGTTTAAATTCCATTCATTGTCTTGACAGTGATGAATTCTCTGCTTTAGCAAGAGAGGAATTTGAGCATTTTCTGCGTTGATGCTTTCACTGCTTGTGGAAAGGAGTGAAAATAGCAAAATTGGAAAACTACTTAGTTTTGAAATGTGCACACCTATCCTTTCTCTTTCCTAGGATGCTCCGGATCAACCCAAATCTACATATGACCTTAATACAAGCTTCTAATCCTCTGAAACCAATGAAAACCCATCTCTATATGAAGGCAAGTCATGGTTCATTTCTCTCAAACTTATGTCGTGTGCAACTAATCACTTGATTGTGAACTTGACCACCTTTCATGGATCATACCTCTCCAATAGGGAGGCTTTTGTTCCCCAAATGATAAGGGATTCAATAAATGTGGGAACTTCTTCCCCACCTACTCCTTTGGATACTATTTTCCTTTATTTGGGAGTTGGCCCATCAAGCCAATCAGCCAAGTCTCATTAATCCCCTTGCAAGCTTTTCTTTCTTTCTTTTGGAGAACCATACTTTGCTCTCTTTTTTCCAAGATCCCTAGAGAAAGATCTTCAACTGAAGGCAACATCACAGCTTCCTCCTCATCCAACATAGAGGGCTCAAACAATATGCAAATTTTCAAGATTCACCGTCGAATAAATCTTCATATATGGTGGCAAATCAAGACAAAAAGCATTCTTTTTCTATCTGCTCCAAAATAAGAAGTGAACTGTACCTTAAAGGTTTCAACTTCTTTGCTTGCCTGTAGAGTCTTTCTTTACCCAAGTACAACCATACCTTATCACCACTCTTGAACTTGTGCTCAACCGGGTGCTGATCATGCCTTTCTGATACTTGTCTTGATTCTCTTTCAGTTTCTCTTCCATTTGCAAATGTTGATTCTCTTTCAGTTTCTCTTGCATTTGCAAATGTATTTGTTTGATGTGTTCAATGAACTTTCCAGTCCTTTGTATCTTTGAGTTTCCATCTTCTTCTTCACATGACTGCCCTGCAACAACATCAAGAGGGTTAGGCGGAAACTGAAAGTAACTGAAACATTTCTCAAATGGCAATAGATTTGTTGAACTGTGTACAGCCCTGTTATAGAAGTAGTAAATGTAAGCAAGACTCTCATCCCATATTCTTGGATGCTTCTAATTATAACCTCTGAGCAACTGCACCAAAGTCCACAACCTTGGTTTGTCCATCTTTCTGTGGATGGAAAGTAGTGGACCTTGTCAACTGGGTATTCATCTTTTCCCACAAGGTACACCAATACTTCCCTAAGAACCTTGAATCTGTATCCAATACAATGTTTTCTGGTAAATCAAAATGAATCCAATTATACACAAAAGGTAGCTCAGCCACATCCTTGAGAGTTTTTTTTGCACGGAATAAGATTGCACATCTTGTTAAAACGATCAACCACTACAAAAAGATGATCATGACCTTTCTTTGACATGGGCAGCCCACCTACAAAGTTCATAGAAATGCTCTCCCATGGATGAGAAGGCACAGGTAACGGCTGATACAATCCCAACTTCCAATTGGTTTGTTTGCTTGCAATACACAACTTGCAACTCCTAACAAATTTTGACACATCCGCTTGCATATATTGCCAAAAAACTTACTGCTGAAGGTTGGAGATGGTCTTAGTGATCTCCAAAATGCCCCACCGCATTGGAGGTATTAGCTTTCCTCAGGAACAGCAACCTTCCTAGATACACAAAGGAAATGAACCCAACAAACAAAAATGATACTGCAATGTAAGGGAAAGCATTATTGCAAATGAGGGTAATTTACAAGAAGGTAGCAATCTTTGAGAAGATTTTATGCTACAACACTGAACTTTTTAAATTGTGATGACAATTCCTTTATAGCTCTTTTGATCAGAAAATAAAACTCTAAAAAAGAAAGCAAAACAATTCGCTCTAGAATCTGAAAGTATATGTGAAAATTGTTACGCCAAGAAGTTGAGAGGATTTGTCATTACATGAAAGTCATCAATATATAATATTTTATTTTTCCAAAAAATATGGATTTTACTAGATTTTTATATGTTTTTTTTGGGTGTTTTAGAGTGGTTTTCACAGAATCAGACTTCGTCAAACAGACCGTATTGTACATGTTCTAAGCTTTCCAATGTTAGTTTTTATGATCAGATTTAATGCACAGAAATTAATTTCAAAATCAGACACAAAGACACAGCAAATACCCTGGGAAAACCCTCCTCTTGAAGGGAAAAACCCTGCAACAAATATCTCTCTATTATATATCAATAATGGCAACAAGTCTCTTTACAATGAGGCCAATCTCAAGGCCAATATGCAGCACCTTCACAAGATGCAATGATAACAAGTAATCAGCACTTCTTTGTAACTCAGATCTGCCCTTAAGAAATTCGCTATCTGCTCTTGATAATTCGCAATCTACACTTGATCGATCTGCCCTTGAAGAATTCGCACTTGGAAGAGAAGAGATGCTCGAACTTGATTGATGCACAAATGGAGTGGAATGATCTTGTATTTATACAACTTGAAGGAGAGAGGTCGCACCTTTTCATGCAAGGTCGGCCATCATAAAAATATAATTTCAATTTAATAAATACAATTTACAAGGAAGGTCAGCCAAGAAGATAATTACAAAGTTGCCATGTGAAGTGCCTCTTTACATTGAATAATCACATATAAATAAGGAAGTATGAAGCCCGAAGCTGCAATTACATCAACACTCCCTCTCAGCTAGGGAGGAATACTTCCTGTTGCACAAGACACATCACCTCATCATGATGTCAACCACAATGGCTACAACCATATGTGGAAGGGAAAGATTTCACCTCATCGTGATATCAGATATCACCTCAACGTGATATCAACCATAATGGCTACAACCATGTATGGAAAAGAAAGATATCACCTCATCGTGATATCAGATATCACCTCAACATGATATCAACCATAAAGGCTACAACCATGTATGGTATGTACAAGTGTTCATCACTTGCGTGATGTTGTCACCTCAACATGACTTTCACCATGGCTCTCCCAGAGGGTGAAACACAAGTACAAGAAAATCATCACGGACTCTCTCACGTGATGCTGTCATGGAGTCACACACATGAAATCCACCATGGATCTCCCAGAGGGTGGAACAAGGGCTTTCACCTCAAACTTATCTTGCAGAGAAGAATGCATTAACAAGGGATTTCACCTCGAACTTCTCTCACAGAGAAGAACTCATTAAAGAGGATCACTGATACTGAGACTCCTCAGTTAAGGATGTATTCTCCACTATACCAAGCTTATCTTGAAAGTACACAAACTTTATCCTGGAGAGAGACTTGATGAGAATGTCTGCCGTCTGCTCATCAGTGCTGATATACCTCAACTGTATAGCTTTCCTCAATATCATATCTCTGATATAAGGGTATTTGATCTCAACATGCTTGGTTCTGTCATGAAACACAGGATTGATAGAAAGCTTCACATAGCTCTGGTTATCACAAAGAATGATAGTAGGCTCCATTGATTGTCTAAACAATCCTGCAAGGAGCTTATGAAGTCACACTGCTTCCCGAGCTGCCACACAAGCTGCAATGTACTCTGCCTCTGCTATACTCATTGTTACAGATGACTGCTTCCTGCTACACCAAGAAATCATCGTAGACCTCAAACTGAGGAATATCTCAAGCCATATCCAATTGTGCCACGCAAGTATCTCAGGATATGCTTCGCTGCAACTAGATGTATTTGCCTTGGTTCACACATGAACTGACTAAGTGCACTCATTGCATAGCAAATATCTGGTCTAGTTTTGACTAGATACATCGACGATCCAATCAACTGTGCATATAGAGGATCCACCATATCTGAACTAGCTGCAGCCTCCTTAAACATCTTCTTCAGGTTCAGTAGACTCCCTCTGAATCTTCAAGTACTTGCATCAACCTTCTGACCTCTTCGTCCAAGATTGCCTACAACACTTGCCTTAGATAAATGTTTTCTAGCGCACACCTCTGGTACTGTAGAGAATTCAGGATTGTCCTCCTCGACCTCATCCCAGATCACACTATTCTGAATAGGTTTGCGGAGCTACCAATGCCAAATCCAGATGACTGTCTTGTGCAATTCTAATCTCAGTAGCTGAAGAGGTCTTTCAAGGATTTAACACTTAGCCTTGTAATACAGTAATCTTCACTTCTTCTCAGTGAGTTACAAAACTCCCTCTTGATCTTTGCTTCAGAGATTGCGAAGAAAATTTCTGGAAGTGAGCTCCCTCTAGCCACCAACTTAGTCCCATGGCTGCAAGTTGTGACTTCACGCTTGATCATTTCTTTGGTCGGCATGACTTCCTCACAAGATGCCTCAAGCTTTTCATCACTAAGCAATCTCTCATCACCTTCTTGCTCCTAGAACTGTCCTGAAAGCATTTTAGAGAGCGATTACTAATAGTTTATAACTATCCAAAGAAATATCAAGGCTAGAATCATACAAGGTTTACTATTTCAAGTTTGTTGGCGTAAAAACTAACACCTCTGGAGTGCAAGTTTGTACGGACAACTATGCACACTGCGTAATGAGTGCTCTTCAAATTAGGAGGGGAAGCTCCCTTGTAGTGTGGACAAAATGCTTGAAAAAGTAAAGTAAACTAATCCCTATCTTTTTGTCTCAGCTGAAAGAGGCACAAGGTTAAGAAAACCAAGAACGTTGCAGCTAAGGATTTTCTGGTTTCGCAGATCATTAACTACAACTAAGCTAACTACTTTAAATCTATCTAGTTTCCTCAAGAAAACAGAGCATGAGGAAATGGAGCAGGAATGTTCTATACGATAAACTTCAGGTACAGTTTCACAACGTGAAGGCAAGGTGGGCACAACTATTTGCTTAGTTGGGAAGAAGTTTATTGGAAACGACAAATATACGATAAACCGGGTACAGACTCACAACATGAAGGCAAGGTGGCACGACTATCTGCTTGTCTGAATAGGCTTATTACTCACACACATTACACGATAAACCAAGTACAGATTCTCAACTTGAAGGCAAGGTGGCACATCTATCAGCTCAATCTGAACAAGTTTATTGAACACAAAATAGAATCAATGTAACTAAGGAAAGAATCCACCATCATAATTGCATGAAACCCAAGTGGCATAGCAATTCATCATAACAGTAAATACTTATGAACAAATACAGAACGAGCAATATTGAAGGCAAGGTAGGCACAACATATATTTCTCTCTCGTGCAAAAGTTCGTGAACAGATACAAAATAGCAATACTATAGGCAAAGTGGGCACAACATGTATGGTATCACGCAAAAGTTATGTACAAATGAGCAAAAACTCTTATTTATAGACATCAACAGGTGTAGGGAACCCTAAAATCACCTCGAGTCAACTACAATCTTGCAATGCATGCAAGATTTTATTGCTAAACCCTAATAAAGCAAACTATACAGTTAATTGGAAAGCTACCATTAGTTAACTGGTACATCAAATCTAAATGGACAATGTGCAAGCATGCACGTCCTTATTGAAAGCAAAGTTAACTGGAGCACTACCCTCAGTTAACTGAAAACCCTAATCCTAACTCCAAGTCCTGCGATATTTACGAGGAGAAGATAGGTGTGTGAGAACTCAACACTAGAACTGAAGGTGGAACTCAAGTTCTGAGAGATGCTTTTGGTTCTATCCTCGTAAACAACGTCATATCATTACTGACTGATCACTCTAGATCATCACTGTCCATCAAGTTGTCCAGGAACTGATTGATGGCATTGTCTTCTGGCACTTTGATGCTCTCCACAATGATGACCTGCCTCTAGCACTCAACGTCACCATACTTAACTATTTTTTGTCAATTTCTGATATCTCCAGTTGCTTTCTTGAAACTAGATGTCATCACGGAGATGTGATCCATAATTTCCATCAAGATATCACAAACATGCTTTTGGAACTTAGTTTGCACAGCCTCAAGATCAGTGTAGGTACCATCTTCACGAAGATAATGGCACGGGATTTGAGTGACTTTGGCGGCTCCGTAAATGGAGTGATCTCTGTTCCTTCTGCAGCTTAATGCTTCTGATGCTTTTCTTGATTCTTCTCAATGAAAAAGTGTTGCATGATGAAACCACGAAGCCTGACCGCGAACACTCTGGTTGCGAGAAATACACACGAACTCGCTGCACATGCAGAATTCCAATGGTCCACCCCACGTCTACGCCTGTCAAATTGTCTGAATTAGCCCCCAGATGTGCTTGATCTTCATTGTCAGCTGTTCTGATGAAAACATGAATTAAGACCAATTTGATCTTGAATTCAGTCTCATTGAACCGCCTTCTAAAAAACTTGTCAGTTGACTGTGAACACGGCTATGTTTTGACAACTTTCTCCGGAAAGCTAAAATGCTCCCGGTGAGGCTAAAAATACCCTGTCAGAGGATAATTTTCACCAAAAAATTCTGAGATGTGGGTTTTGTCCGGAAAATGATTCTAAGACAACCCACAACATTAGAATTGTGAAAACATATCATTTAGCTTGACATGCAAAGATTCTTCAGTTGAGAATTGCAAGTGTTTTTAGAGCTTCTCGGGGGGCAATTTTTCTTGAGAAAATCTGGAACATGGGTTTTGTGTACAACGGAATTCTGAACAAACCTAGATGATGTGATTTTCAAAAAGATGTGATTTTGGCCCACATGCAAAGAAATCTTCGGAAAAAAACACAGCTTTAGAATGAAGGTTGCGGGGCAATTTTCTCGAAAAAATCTAAGACATGGGTTTTGTTGTTAATGCTCAAATATGCGAACCCAGATGGTCAGATTCTAAATATTTTTCTGTTTTCTTTGACATGCGAAGAAATCTAAGACGAGCAATAGAAGAAATAAGACAGAAGATAGAAGGTTTTGTTTGTTCTGCTTCTGTAGAATTTTCCTATCTTTGACTTGGATTTGATGTATCCTGCATGCAAATTGAAAAAAAAGTATGGAATCGCCTTCCTCTGAGCAATTTGAATCCAACGCTACGAAGAATGTTGAAATTTGACACCTGTAGCACCTCAAATCCTCAAATGCATGAAGAAAACGCCATGTTTTGAGCTCTGAATGATACGACTTGCTCAAGAATGAAGAAATAAGGATGACTTTTGTCTTTAAATAAATAAAATTCATTTAAAATTCGTCCATCTTCTCAAACTCAAAGCGCACCTCTTTATTTGGCAGTTAACTGAGCCTCAAATTAGGGCATATGCTTAACTAAGCCTTCAAAATGGATGCCTATGCTTTGATTGGTTACTAACTGAAGCTCGAATGCATGAAAAATATGCCCTAAATAGGGCGCCATCTCTATCTTCAGTTAGACTGTGCATGCAAATCAGTTAAACTTGTGGATGCAAGTCAGTTAAGTGCCAATGCAAAACAGTTAACTTCGCATGCAAATTAGAACTCAACATCCTCTTCAGTTAACTGAATATGCAAATGCATGCACACTGCAGATGAACTGAACTTCTAAAAATAGTAACTCAAAATGAACTTCAGTATCTTCTGCATGCAACCCAGAAATCGTTCAGTTGAACTAAAGTCAAAAACCCTAATTAGGGCGCACTAGTCAACTTGTTTTGAAAAGTCAACTTTGACCCTTAAGGCGTTTTTCCAAACTTAGCCAATTTTGATGAAAATTTGGATTGTAACCTTCGCCAGAGCCTCGTTCGAGCACTGATTCCGGATGACTGACAAGCCCGATTGACTGGCTGACGAGTGCATTGAAAAGCAAGATTGAAACTGACGAGATCATCCTTTGAGTCTACAATCACGAAACTGAGATCTGAAGCTTCAAAAAACCAAGCGCCCCTAGCAAAAGCTACGCTTTTACCTCAGACTCGGCCATTTTTTCATTGTTTTCATCTTACGAAGGTAAACTTGATCCCCTCGTATCTCCTATTCAGCAGACTTTCAGGACTGACACACTAGTGCAACGCGGAGCTGAATCCATTTCACAAAACAACTGCAAAGGCACATTTCTTCAAAAAACATCATCTGAGGGGTGAAAATCAAGGGCGCCTTTTTCAAAAGGTGCTCTTTTTCCTCTAGAGATAGCTATTTCTGGAACTAACCAAAATATCACTAAACCTCTGACTGCAGGCTGACAGGTTATCTTCTGATCTAACGGAAATAGGCAACGGATAGTTGGACGTAACACAGACAAGTTGAATATCTTAGATCACCAAATAGAGGACATTAAAGGCTTCAAAAGCTCAAGCGCCTTTTTGAAAATGTGCTCTTTTGCTTTATTCGCAACCTCAAAATCAAGATTTAACCCTGTGTTCGCCTTCTCGTCTCGACTTCTCAGCAACTTTGATTGGCGTGCTGAAGGGTGCAACGCAAAGCTGGACTGAGCGTGAAACAAACGTCAAAGGGGTCATTTGAGCTGAAACCTCCGTTTAGGGCCTCAAAAAGATGGGCGCCCCTAGGATAGACTGCTCGCTTTTGCTTGCAGTGTTAGTTATTTCTCGTTCCTCCCGTTTTCCGCTGTATCTCCCGTAACTCGAGCAAAACAGGTCCGTTTGACAGGCTTGATAGCTTGTTGCGAAGCTGACGTGATGCCAGACAAATGTTTGCTAGAGGTGACAAACCCTAAAAACAGGATTTGAGCCCCTAAAAGATAGGGCGCCTTTTTGAAAAGGTGCTCCCCTCTCCATTGGTTATGTTTAGTATCAGATTGATATGAAACAGACATAACCTCCTTACTTAAAAAGCCCAAAATCCATACCTCCTTACTTAAAAAGCCCAAAATCCATCTTCTGACATCACTTTAACAAGGTTAAGACTATATTTAGCAAAATGCCTTAGTGAAGCAAAAAAAATTGGTTTGGGTACAACAAAGTTATAGCATGAATACATAATAATTTATGAACAATACTAAAACATGAATAAATAAATCAACCTAAGGAGAAATATATCAAAAGATCATAATGAAGGGATAAAGAAACTTATCTTTATTGAATTTTGATATAACTTTTTCTTCCATCTTTTACTCCTCTCGAGAGTACTAAACTCAACACAACAAAAGATAATCTGCACAACTACAGATTTCTTGAATGCATTATGCAGTTAGCATGTAGAACCAACTCTCTCCAAGAGTTCAAGGCTCTATCACAGTTCATGCAAAAGAGAATGATATCAATGTGACCAACTAATCACCATCGAAATTGCAATTCTCTTTTTATTTCAGAGTCACACTCAAAAATCTTCACAACTAGTATGAAATAACTTGCAATGGATAAATGAAATCTTCAAAGGATCCTATGCTAGTGAACACAATTCAAGAGAAACCACTATCTCTCTTTACTAATTACAAGATCCAAATAAATGATATAACTCAGCAAACAAAGAATACTTATCTCTTTAAATATTCTGATATGCTGTAAGATACGTTGCTCTTGCGTATAGATCAGCACACAACCTTCACGGCTTGATCACAGGCCCATGGCTTAGAATAGAAATTCCCTAGAATCCTTCTGAGGAGAGATCTCATCCACATACGCAAATGAAGCATGCTGATTAGGCTTGGTGGGGCAATCCTTTGCATAGTGACCAAACTTGTCACAACGAAAACATTGGACTTTGGAGAGGTCCCACTTCTTCTTGAATGCGGGAGCACCATCAGCTCCTTTATCTCTATTCCTCTTGAAGTATCCTTTCTTTCCATCTTTCCCTTTCTTCTTCGAGGATTGAGCGGAAAGAACACGAATGTCGTCATTTGTAGAGCTTCGACCAATACCTCTCGCAGCCAATCTAGACTCTTCTTGAATACAGTCCGCCCTCAAATGATCAAACTTGGGAAGTTTCGATCTCGCGTTGATTCCTTGAATGTAAGACTCCCAAGATGAAGGAAGACCATTCAGGGCAAGCATGGTCAAATCCTTGACATCAACAAAATGACCAATAGTAGAGAGCTGATCTCTCAATTCGGAAATCTTCATGAAGTAAGCGATGACAGATTCTCCTTCCGCCATCTTAGCATGATGAAGTTGTTGCTTTAATGCAAGTGCACGGCTTGTGTTGTTGATTTCATACATCTCCTCCAAAGACTTAAACATCTCCCTTGCCGTCTTCATCTTAGAGATGATGGGAGCAATATGATCCTTCACGGAATCAACTAACATCTTCTTTGCCTTAGTATCTTTCTTCTTCCATTGAATCTTCTCTTCCTCGTCAGTAGGTTCGAGGACTTTGCTCTCCACGAACTCAGCCAATTCACTTTCTTCCAAGGTGAGCATAATTTTGAATCTCCAAGATGTGAAATTAGATGCTCCCTCAAGTCTATCCTCAAGCTTAAGACCGATCACCATCTTGACGAAGAGATAGAAGTAAACAACTAAAGAGTATCGCTGTAATAACAATCTGATCAAGATCTTCTTCAAACCCGCTTTGATACCATGTTAGTTTTTATGATAAGATTTAATGCACAGAAATTAATTTCAAAATCAGACACAAAGACACAGCAAATACCCTGGGAAAACCCTCCTCTTGAAGGAAAAAACCCAGCAACAAATATCTCTCTATTATATATCAATAATGGCAACAAGTCTCTTTATAATGAGGCCAATCTCAAGGCCGATATGCAGCACCTTCACAAGATGCAATGATAACAAGTAATCAGCACTTCCTTGTAACTCAGATCTGCCCTTAAGAAATTCGCTATCTGCTCTTGATAATTCGCAATCTGCACTTGATTGATCTGCCCTTGAAGAATTCACACTTGGAAGAGAAGAGATGCTTGAACTTGATTGATGCACAAATGTAGTGGAATGATCTTGTATTTATACAACTTGAAGGAGAGAGGTCACACCTTTTCACGCAAGGTCGGCCATCATAAAAATATAATTTCAATTTAATAAATACAATTTACAAGGAAGGTTGGCCAAGAAGATAATTACAAAGTTGCCATGTGAAGCGCCTCTTTACATTGAATAATCACATATAAATAAGGAAGTATGAAGCCCGAAGCTGCAATTACATCAACATCCAACACATTAAATGGTTTTGAATTTTTGTAAGTGGTGAAGAAGGTGCACCCCAGTCAAGTGAATTATCTGTTTGATGCCTTCTTTGACTTTGTAGCCCCTTTTACATACGTGAAGTGTGACACCTTGAAGGATATGGAAGCACAAACATAGCATTGCAAATACAAATTTATGTACACAATAGCTAGCAACTTAACTAATTCTACTTAGATCTTTATTTAGTAAACCCCTTCTATATACTTGAAGCATGAAACACCAAAGGATGCGGCAGCACATGACATAACAAATATGAGCTTATGTACATAATAGCTGGTAAATTGAATAGAAAGATAGGGTTGTGCTTAAAGCATACTTCTAGCCATTGGTAAGATACTTTTCTGTCGTAATGGCCTATATATTAACTGCATCTGAATTGTTTTGAATTGAGACTTCTGTTGTTTGAAGATTTTCATTTTGAGTGGTTCCTACTCATCATTATGTGTCTACCAAAATCCTAAGATACTTTGAGAATCATGATTTCATGAAGATTCAAACAGTGCTGATTCTACTTCTTAATATGTTTCCTGTTTATATTTTGCTGAACTTGAAATTTACTAGCATGTAACATGTGATCACAAATCGGGAAGCTTGGAATGACTTATCTTTTGACTACCACTATGTATCGTTTTTTTGGTAATTTGACTGTCAGTGCTTCTAGTTGGATGGCCTGTTGTGTCAGTTACTGACTTCGTAACCTGAAAATGTCTTTTACAGGTTCTAGTTCCAATTGGTTTTGGCACAGAGGAAATGGAGGCTGTCATTTTGATTGATGTTCTAAGAAGAGCGGGCTCTGATGTGACCGTGGCATCTGTGGAAACAGACCTGCAGATTGAGGCTTCAAGGAGAGTAAAGCTCGTTGCAGATAGGCCTATTTCTGCTTGCACAGAAGAAATGTTTGATCTCGTTGTTTTACCAGTATGCTTGCTGTTCATTTCTTCCATATGTCTTTTATGTAAGATTTGACTTATATACATGAATATAGGAATTAATCCATGCTTTGTAGAAAGCATAATATCTGATACATGTTTAATAGGCTGAGTGTATTGTATATCAAATATCAAATTTTTTTATGGCATGACCTTTAAAATGTCTTTTTCTAAAGAAACAGGTTAATTAGATATCTTTAGCTTTCACATATTTTGATAAGCACACTATCTGACAAATCTTCCATGGGCTCACTGCATTGTATAGCATATTCTTCTTTGTAAAATAACCTTCAAAAATTCACATTCACAGAAACAGGTTAATTAGATTTCTTCAGCTATTAATCAATTATTATCGGGTAGAGTAATTATGGTATGAAAAAAATGCGCTTTTTAAGAATTTGAGTTGATTGCCAAAACCTGACTAGATAAGAAATTATTGAGCTGTCTGAAATTTTAAACTTTTCAGGGAGGGATGCCAGGTTCTTTGAGACTTAGAGACTGTGAGATTTTAGAAAACATTACTAAAAGGCAGGCAGCAGATGGTCGACTTTACGGTGCCATATGTGCAGCACCAGCTATTGCTCTTGAGACGTGGGGTCTATTGAAGGGATTGCGGGTAAGATTATTCAACCCTATTAGTTTTTTCTAAGATCATAAAACTTCAGTAGTCTTTTTGAAAAGTCATCTTTTACCCTATAATTTGTAAAGGGAATACAAACTCAACCGTGCTTGTTTGGATTGTTTATTATTGCTCTTTAAAAATTGGAATGAACTTTGTTGTATTTTCTTATTGCTATCACATTGGTTGGTTCTTTGGTGTCTGTAAGACATGCTTTGGAATATTGAACAACTGAGCAAGCTTCCAAAGCTTGAAAAATGTATCTATGGTTTTTTGAATAAAATGTCAGAACTTCACAATTTTGACTGCTTTCAGTTTTTTAAAACTAGGCAACTTGTCATCCATCATTCATCGAAAAACTATCTTCATCGCTAACAGTTGGATCAAGGGTTCAAAAAGATGGAATAGTTACTACAAGTCGTGGTCCAGGCACAACAATTGAGTTTGCTCTGTCATTTATTGAACAACTATATGGAAAGGAAAAAGCTGAGGAAGTTGCAAAGCCTATGGTAAGTTAATCTTGTTTTATTGTTCTCTTTCCAGTATTCATTGTGGTCAATTATGCTGATTTGTACCTAAGAATATGCCGTTCATTGGCTAGTTGTAATGCAATTATGTTATTTTAGAAATAATAGTTATTGGCAATGCTAAAATAATATCAATATCCATTGGATATTGGCAGAGTAGAAAATTGAAAAGATCATGGTCTGAATTTGTGTAGGGGTTCTACGTATTGCACTAGCACATTATTTTAAACTTTGTGGCATGCTACCAACTTTGTGAATTTGTTTCTTCAATTTGAGGAATATATTTAGAATTGAGACTTGTAGAATGCTAAAAAATAAAATTACAATAGGAACTAAGACTCATTTGGCATTCAAAAAACAATTCCATCACTTTAAGTTAGAGCAAAAAGTTGCCAAAAGCTATATTCATTATTAGATAGAAACGTAGTAGATTAACTGAGATCTGAAGAGACACAATGCAAAAATTGTAGGGGAGAGAGGAATCCAAGAACGTTTGCTTTAAGCTGAAGCAAAATCTATCATTTGGAAGGTTGATGGTGATTTCCTTCAAGCTTAATTTGTTGAGTGTATTATAGTTTCATCTGATTTCAGATAGCTTCCACCAATGTTTAACATATATCCCAAGTACATTCTATGCTTGCTGCAATAATTCTTAAAGAAATTAGTGTTAATTTAATGGACCAGTGAAGACTTGAGCCCAGGACCTCCTGTTTGCTGCCATGATGCTGAAAACTGAGCTACCTGTCCTCCTTGTGATATGTGAATTGTTTCCACTGCCCCCCTTTCCCCCCTGCATCCCTCCCCTGCTCCCCACCTCAGGCCACACTTCTGTACTTGGGGCTCATATTTTGTCTTTGAAACCATGCTATTTTCCATAGATCAGCTAGGACTTGAACCTAGGACCTCCCGCTTGGCACTGGGGTGCTCCACCAATGAGCTATGCATCTTTATGGCTCGGAATGTGGATAGCTTTCAACAATTAGTACAAATTTCAGTTGACCACTTTAAAAGAGAATTTCTAAAAGGAGATTAAAATATAGCAATAAATATAACCGCTCATGAAGCAATCTCAAATTTACTTAAGGACGTAGAGATGGGCCATTAGGAGGAGCAATAAACCAATACGTAAGAACAAAAGGTCCAAATAGAGCAAATGAAAGAATCTGCTACCAAGATCAAGATTGGTCAGCATATGCATTGGAGGTAATGATGTAAAAACTAATATCTTTTGTCCACCATGGCAGCTATCTTCAGATAGCATACCAAAAGCTTGTTTGCAGATCTCCAAAAATGGATAAAGAGGATCTTGTTGAACTCATCTGCAAAGAAGTAGATGTTTTGAATAATGTTATCCATAAGCAAGTGGTGTTGATGATGAAAGTTCCTAATCTTATTCATCATTTGTAGAGTCAGCATCTATAATAATGTAATGTCCCTTACCCAGTTTGCCCTAGAATTCACTTGTAGATAAGGTTTAGGGGTTCCTTTTTTCAAAAGGAATGTGTTTCTCTGGATTGAAATCTTCATTCACCAAAATAACATTTCCACTTACACATATAATTGTTAGTGATAATATCTAGATATCCAAAATATAAACATAATCATAAAAGCAATTATGAAGACATATGAGGAGTGTCATGGGTGGATCCGCCCTGAAGCCCTCATGTTAGGCACGGGAGGTTGTTCACCACAATCCTCCTTTACCAACGGCTTAGAACCTGCATTCTCCACTCATGGCAACACCCCGGGAGATACTCACCCTATTAGGAGAAAGGAACCATAAGGTCCTAAGTGGCCTCCAGGCCTACCACCCCTCCATGGCCGCAGCGGAATCATAAGTGGGGTTTTTAGGCACCACTCACCCATGGCTCACCCACCCTAATAGAGTACAAGCACATAGAAGACAATCTTTTAGCAATCAAATACATTTGCATTTATTCAAGATTTATTTCATGCCTATCATCAAATATATTTTCATTTATGAAGGGTTCTTTAAATTCATCATTTCCTCGAATAATTTTCATTATGATAAGATTAAAGAAAGCATTCTATCAGATTAGCAATATCTATTTCTTATATTCAAAATATGCTAAATATTATTGCTAAGTGAATACATCACCTGATCCGCTATGTCTTCCCATGACTCTTTATTCCTTAATCGCCTTCCTTCAATCTTACATTTGATTGATCATAAGATAAAAACATATATAAGTAAGTATTAATCTATCCATTTTTATATTAAGATCGTAATTACTTTATAAGGCTCAATAATTGCTGCAAGCATCATTATTGTATATAATAGATATCTATTTCATAATTATATTATTATATAATTATTTCTAATCAATTTCAATCTTCCAATAATCACTAGTTATGAGCATA
>VDFB02294489.1:0-28081 GCA_007258455.2 Sequoia sempervirens | reverse complement strand
TATAAGGTCCATAAAATCATGGCTTTAACTTCTTAGCATCACTTCCCTTGAAGGAAGATTGTCTACAGGGCTGTAACCTCAAAAATACCATGTCTCCCACTTCAAAAATCCTTTCAATTCAGTGGCAATTAGTGCCGGTTTTGGGACTGCTGTAGATTTTCTTTGAGTGCATTCACAATGTCTAAGCTTTGTTGAATCAAATCTATAGCCCCCGATACTCTAATATGCAAAAGAATTAAATCCATGAATGAAATAACATCACAACCATAGAGTTCCTTGAAAGTAGTTGTTGGAAAACTAGCTAGATAAGCACAATAAAAATGTATATCATATATAAGTGGGAGTATGTAAAATGTATATAGAAGCCTTGCATATATAGGCAAGGATAAGAAGGTGAGAAGGTAGAAGTTAAACTTTGACTACCCCTTCAAATGTGCTAAACATCCAAGCTCAAGTGGCAAGTGTGTAAACATGTGTAAGGTGTGCATGCAATAGGTGTCTCAAGTGATGATGACACATGTCTCAACCACATGAGGTGAGACAAAAGCATAAAAAACCTAAGTAAACTTAAGCTAAATGTGAATTGTTCAATCCTAGAAGGGAGATGTTCTAACTAGATATGTAAATACACTATTTACACTAACATCCCCCCTTAAGTGCAACTTGGTGAGTAATGTATGCAAGGATGATGAGTCTGGGCTACTAGCCATGTTAGGTACTCATGTACAAAGTTCTCATAAGCAAAGGAGAAAATCTAGTGAGAACAAAACTTCTCTCCAAAAGAGAAATGATACACTGTAAATGTACAATTGAAGAAGATAGGTGATAGAAGGACTTACGATGACCCTGCTAGGACTACAACACAAAGTACAATACATGTTCCCCCCATAGGAGAGAAAGGAGAGAAGGTCTATGTGAACCCCCAAAAATGTGAGAAAGAATGAACTCCATGCAAATGAATGCTCCCTCTCAAAACTGAGATGAGAAGAGAAACCATGCAACCTCCCCTCAAAATGATGTTTGTAGTGCTAGTAGATGATCGACATTGGATAGTGAAGATGATCCACGATTGATGAACAACATTTCTTTCCTTGGGAAGAAACAACACCACAAAGGTGTGCAAGATGACTTCCCATTCCAGATAGGAATATACAAGAAGAAGGATGAATGTCTTTGAATTTTGCACATGATCCAAAAAATTAAATGACGTCTTTGAATGATGTTCAATGACCTCCAAGCAAATGCTAAATTGTGACAAATATTGATATGATGATGATTGAGTCGAAGATGTGGACTCATGAATATCCACAAAATCTGCCACTATAGAAGCTGATGTAGGCAAGGCAAGAGCAGTAATGTCCAAAGAACTGATGTATGGAATGTCAATGCATGCCATATAGCTACAATCTGAATCCCATGTGAAGTCCTATTGTAAAGAATCTTTAGATGCTCTTAGTGAAGCGTCTCTAAACTCTGTAGTAGCGCAAGAATTGTCATCATAGAGAAGATCGATGTCCTCGATACTATCTTCCAAATTCGCAATGTGGAACTCTACAAACAAAGATGATATGTTTGGTAGAAATCCGTCCCAATGTGCTGGAAAACTTGTATCAATATCTTGGTGCAAGGAATCTTTGGAATTTCTCAAGGAAGCAACTCTAGATTTAGATATAGCAATAGGGGAGGAGATCTCAATGCATGTCAACGGACTACATTGTTCATCTCTAAATGATGGTGATGTCTCACAAGACGTCCGAGTGAGACTAGATGTTTCTACAAGTGCTAGATTAGAAAAATATAGCAAGCTGATTCTATGTGTAATGTAAAGCTGTTTTAATTGATGAAGTTTCCAAGCAAAGTGTCGAGTCATTAATTTTTTAGAACATGCATTCATCTATGGTATGCTTTTTCCTTGCACAATAATCATATTTGATTTTCCATGGATTTGGAGACATGATTATAACCAACAAAATCACAAGTAGAAGAAAATGATTAAGGGAAATGTGGAAGTGCTTAGGACACAATTCATAGAAGTGCTCAAAGGCACAACTCAAGACACCCCCCTTTGATTCAAGTTTAGATCCCCCCAAAATGATTAGTGCTGAAAAATGCTTTTAAGGGAAATGTGGAAGTGTTTGAGACACGACTCATGGAAGTGCTCAAAGGCACAACTTAAGACACCCCCCTTGATTATTACTAATTTTAGGCCCCCCAAAATGATGTACAAGAGAAATCACAATGTTTGTTAAGTTTGGATGCCAAAATTGACCATTTATAATGCATAGCGATTTTTACAAAACGTCTTATCCAAAATTTAAAATAACATGCAAATTTGAATTCTTTGCAAAATTTTACTACTTGTCAAAAACAGTTTGCAAAGTTTTGACTCTTAGGGTGCAAGTTAAGCTCCGCTGAAATTCGCTTACAAATATGACTTCAAAGGCCAAAAAATTTCATCAAAACAACACAAAATCAAAATCATCTCAATGCCAACTTTTTGGCAACAAAATCAGCTTCTCGTCAACTATTTACACTTGAAAATCTGACTCCCCGTTTGCAAGATATTTCAAAAGGAAAATGTGCTCCCCCTTATAAGCATATGAAGATAATCTTATAGTCAAATTCGACTGCTAACATAAAATGTTACAGGTTATCTAGACCTTTAGTTGTTAAATAGCTAACGACTAAAGGGTGACTTTAGATGTTTAAGGATAAAAAAATTTGACCTTTTCCTTAACATAAAAACTACAGTCACTATAAAGATAACATTTAAATATTGATTGGTTACATAAACCATTAACATAATAAAGAACACAGAATGCTAGGGTTTTCAAGCTCGCAAGAATCCCAAATCCTCCCAACAAACTAGTCAAACCTTCTCTTTCCTTCATCTTTTACACGACATAGGAATGTGGACTGTGCAGTTGTGAAGTCTTCATGTATGAGAGGAAGACCGTTGGGTATGTGAAAATCAAGTCATGGGCCTTAGATTGAGGATGGGGTCATGTGTGGAGAGTGGAGGAGCTCGAGATGTATTGAGCCCAATCTCAAAAAGTTGTTGATGGGGAGTGTGCTAGTAGGTGCCTGTTGAGGGCATTGTCGCAGAATAATCTATGAAGCACCTCAATGTTTTTGATGACTTTACTGCTTGGATCAAGGTCACTCGTCCTAGAAGATGTTGTGAATCAATACAACTACTCCCTTTTGAGCCCTCTAGCAAACCTAGATCAGCCAATGTGTAAGCCTTCGATGTAGCATGTGAAAGGTTCGTGCCAAAGAATATGCCCTTACAGTCATCTTGCAAAAAAAGAGATAACAATAGATGTTGCCAGAAAGCCCAAGATGAGGGCTCAATGTGGCCTCAGGAATGCCCAAAATAGGGGAAGGATGCTAGTTGCGACAAGTTTGCTGGAGAAATTGCCTAGCAGCCAAGTCCTTCAAATCTTACAACTGCAATAAGAAGTTGATAGGCGCCCGCTTTTGCTTTGCTGTTAGGGACAACAAGAGGCCCATTAACTTGCCTCACCTTCGACGCCTTCACAATTCACATATCTAAAATGACACAATTGTTCTTGGAGTGGCTACTCGCTAGTGTGGAGGGTGTTGGGATCTGCAAGAATCATTTGCAGATTTCGCTTCTTGGAGGCAATCTTTAGGCAAAAAAAATCCTTGATGTTGTATGGTGATCAATGTTTAGGATACCAAATGTACAAGTCGATAGGCGTAAGTGTTGCTATTAGTTCTCCAAGTGTAGGCTGAGAAGGGCCAAAACAAGTGAAAGGAGATTCCTTGAAAGCCTTGAAACAAAAAACTCACGATCTCTATCATGATAAAACATTTCACAACTGGAAATCCATTGGCATTGTTGAATATGAGCCAAATCCCTATACTTGTAGGTTGCATGGCCGTTCCTGAGGAGGAGACTGCATGGAGAAGAAATTCACAGGTAGAGGATCCACTTCCTTGAATGATTATTTGGTAATGAGCCCAAGTCTTTGAGGTGTGAAGGAGTATGTGTTGCACAGGTTACAATTCCCTACGCCTCTTGAAGTCATGGAATGATGATATGCACAACTTCTTAACACAAGAATGCAGATAGTGGCAATGTGACAAAGGTTTTCCACCTATGGATAGAGTAGAGGGCCATGCAACATATGAGAATGGCCATCTGTGTAGTGGGTGAACAATGGAAAGGGCCCGCTTAGGTAGGGATATAGATTATAATATCTATGCCCACAAGATAATGGTGGCTTCCAAACCCTCAACCAGATAACAAACAAGTGAAAACTTGCAAAAACCATTGGTTTTGCCACTAACCAGGCAAAATTTTGCCCTATAAACTGCAAAATTGATTAGGAAACTTGCAAACTTTGATTTTGCAAAAAAAATTTTCCCTTTGAAACAAGAATTCCATATAGTACGAAATTATGTACAATGTATGGTCATATAGTTGTATGTTACAAGGTACAGGGGCAAAAAAATTGCAAAAAAATAAAGTTACATTTTTTGCCAAACAAATAGTATTTCTTCGTTTCTCGGGCCTTTCAAACGCAATGGTGGTGTTTGTTTGGCTCTACAACACTCCGATGATATAGCTATGTGCTGAAGTCACTTTGATGGGAGGAGAGGTACAATCATGGACAAAACATTGGTATGCAATAAGCTAAGAAAGTCGAGCAATCTCATGCAAGCATCAAACCAGTGCCTTCAACCAAAACTAGATCTTATACCGTGTTAGAAAACTTGCAAGAATCCGAAAGCACAATATAACCTTCCACTAGTGAAACACAATGAGCACAATAGAAATTCCTATCATATACAAATGAGAGTATGCAAAATATACATAGAATCCTTGCATATATAGACAAGGATGAGGAGGTGAGAAGGTAGGGGTTAAACTTTGACTACCCCTCCAAATGTGATACACATCTAAGCTCAAGTGACAAGTGTGTGAACATGTGTAAGGTTTGCATGCAATAGGTGTCTCAAGTGATGAGGACACATGTATCAACCACATGAGGTGAGACAAAAGCATAAAATACTTAAGTAAATTTATTGTAAGTGTGAATAGGTCAATCCTAGAAGAAAGATGTCCTAACTAGATATGTAAAGATTCTATTTATGCTAACATGAATCATACCTATGGACATGTGATGAGTAGAATTGTAGCAATATGCCCCAAGGTGCGGCCACCTAACCCATGTTATTTGCTACTTTGTAACATAGTTCTTCAAGTAACCCTCTATCCATTTTTTCACAATTTTCGTTTCCCCATTGGCTTGAGGATGATTGTTGGTGCTTGGGGTCAATTCCATACCTGACAATCAAAAAAGTTCTTGCCAAAACAAGTTGAATTTTTTTTGTACCTATCAGTTATAACGTTCCTTGGCAGCCCATCAAGTCTAAAAATCTCTCATGTAAGTGAGCATATTTAATGAGTATCAATAACCACATAGATACAATCCTTACCTTGCACCTTTGGGAGTCTTGTGATGAAATCCATGGGGATACTTTCCCATTTTTAATTTGGAATGGGTGTGGGCTGCAACAAACCAGCTTGAAACACATGCTTTGTTTTGTTTTGTTGACAAACCAAACACTCCCTAACATGCCTCAATTCATCACTTTTGAGCCCTTTCCATGAAAAACGCTCCCTTACCTACTTCTATGTCTTGTAGCACCCTAGATGACTAGCAAGTGGTGGGTAGTAACATGCCCCCAAATTTTTCTCCCTCACCTTTGAATCTGGTACAAGATACACTTGATCCTTATAAAGAATGAGCTCATCAACTACTTTGTACCTATCATCTTGTAGCATTCCTTCTAAAATGTCAATAGCAAAGGTGTTCTTGGCATATTCAGCTATTATAGAAACCTTCCATTCAATAGTTATATCAGTCGTAGAACAAAACTAAGGTTTCCTAGAGAGTGCATCAGCCACCACATTATTCTTTCCACTTAACATATTCAATGTCAAAATCATAGGCTTGTAGCTTACTTACCTAGTTTCGCTACCCATCATTCAAATCCTTTTGATTGAGGAAGAATTTCAAGTTGTTATGATTCATTTTTACCACAAGATTACCACAAACCAAGTATTGGTTGAATTTGGCTAGTGCATGCATGATTGCTAACATATATTTTTCATAAATTGAGAAACTCCTCTCCATCTCCTTGAGCTTCCTATTCTCGAATGCTATTGGGTGCTTATTTTGCATCAAAACTGCTCCAATTCCTTCTTTTGAGGCATCACATTCTAAAACAAAAGTAAGTGAAAATTTTGGAACAGTAGAAAATAGGACATGAACTCATTACCTCCTTGAGCTTGTTGAAATATTTGTGTTGAATTACTCCATGAGAAGGCCCCCTTCCTTGTCAAATCTATCAATGGGGTTGCATGTTGTGAAAACCCTTTGACAAACCTCCTATAGCCCACAAATCCCTTCAAATGTGACAATGTCCTAGGCCTAGGCCACTCCCTTATTGCTTTGATATTCTTTTCATCCATGCTAACCCCTTGGGCACTAATCTTATGCCCCAAATACAATATCTTAGTCAAACCAAATTCACATTTGGATGCTTTGGCATAGAATGAATGCTGCTCTAATATGCCAAGCACCTCATTTATGTGCTTCAAGTGATCCTCCCATGTCTTATTGTAGATCAAGATATCATCAAAGAAAACCAACACAAATTTCCTCAATTGTAAGACAAATACGTGATTCATGCATGATTGAAAGGTGGTAGGTACATTACTCAACCCAAATGGCATGACCAAGAACTCATAATGCCCATAATGACACCTAGAATTTGTTTTGTGCACATCCTCATCTCTAACCTTGATTTGATGATACCCTAACCATAGGTCAATTTTGGAGTACACCACACTGTGAAGCTCATCTATCAACTCATCGATCTTGGGTATAGGGTGGTGGTTTTTGATTGCTTTCTTGTTGAGGGCTCTATAACCAATTCACATCCTTATAGTCCCATCTTTTTTCATGACCAACACCATGGATGAAGCAAATGGGCTAGAGCTTGGTCATATTTGCCCCATGTCCAACAAATCCTTGATTGTTGTAATGTCCCCATTTTTGGGTTCTTTTGCATTGTAGTTGGCTTTGACCTTCTTGGTGTGTGTCAGCCTTATCAGAGAGGTTATTTGATGTTACCAATGAGCTTAGATGATCTAGAGGACTTAGATGGCACTTTTTGAAGTTATTTTCGGCTTCTGGTGTATTCTCCAAGATTCTTGGAGAGAGCATCTATTTATAGTAAGTCATTGGTCATGTCCAATTCTCATTATTTATCATCAGTATCACTCTAGTGCAGTCAATTTTTGATTTCGATGCTTTTTGATGGTTTCTGCAAATTGGATGTATTAATGAGCTATAATTTATTTATTTTTACTAAGGTTGCTAATTTTATTAAAATAATTTAATGGGCACCTTGGTATAATAGCTCGTTGGAATGAGAATTGAAATTTTTAAAGGTTGGATGCCAATAAAGTGATTTTTGGTGGAAAATGTTTAAATAATAATATAAATCACTTTTTAGAGAAAATGTTTAAGCTATGAAATACAACCATTCAATATACCACTAGCACTTGCCACCTATTAGAGTAATAAGGCATATTTAATTTATAAAGTGATTTTATATTATTTTTCGAAAAGCTTTTGGAAATGTTATAAAAGGAGTTTTGTGAGCTCATTTGCATTATTCAGAATATTGTTAATTTCTTTTTGGAGATTTGAGCCTGTGGCCAGATTTACCATCGGATGGACGAAAATCCCGAAGGTTTCCTAATAGATGAAAACATGGAAGGTGGTGCGGTTCCAACCAGGGATTGACGGAGTGCTAAATATTTGGGATTTGGGGACAAAAACCCTCACAATCTGTTTGAGCGATTTCATCAAAAAGTCATCATTGTGCAGAAAGTCGATAATTGAATAGAAGGGTTTTATTTGCACTTTTGGAGAAGTCTTGCTAGGTAAGACAAAATTGTTCAAATTTTTGTTTTTTGTGCCATGGAGGGAAATAGTTGCAGATTTTAATCAATTTAGGCTGGGCGATATGATTCATCAAATTGGTGATTGCATGAGTTGAGGCATATTCATATACAGGTTTACAGGCGTGTTACTTTCTAAGTAGGACACTTGAGTTGTATTTGAATAGAGCGATGGAATATAAGATTCAAGGAAATTAATGTTCACCATAGCTGAGTTTAACATCTGTTAGTGCAGGTTGAAGATTTAGCAAGGGTGTTGTGGAGACGTCTAAGTTAATTGTTGTTGTCCCTTGTCACTAATTACCAGCAGTTAGATGTGAAGTTACAAGGTTATATTGCACGTTCCAAGCCGTTAAACTCCCTTTATGTTGGGCGATTAATTATATGAGGGTCCGTGCCATGTACTTTGGCCGCCAAGAGTAGGCAAGTGGGTGGATGGTTGCATACAGATAGGTCACCTGATTGGATAGTTGAAACTGTGATCAGAGAAGGTGTGAGAAGTTTATGGGATACTTTTAATGTTGGACTTGGGTTTTTGTTAATGCTGGTCGATTATTGTTCATAGTTGATGCCTATAAGAGTCAGGAGTTGCACTGTGGATGAGTCAGATGTTTACAAGATAGGCAGAAGTTCCCTATTCTGGCCTTGTGAAATTAACGACAGCAGATCCCTTAACTGACAGCCATTATATTTCCTGTAGCTGGGCATTTATAGCAGTCCATTAATGACCTGGAAGTATTGTAGACCAAAGGTGTGTATTGTTGAGGATATTCAGTGTTCATATCTTGGTGAATTGTTACAGTTGTATCTTTGCAATGCCAATTGCTACTTTTTCAGGTTGGGTCTGAAATATCTTTATTTCTGTGCATTTGTAGCAAGCTGTAGTATTAATTCCTGATGGTTATTGTTGCTATGGTTTAATGTATGCCAACTGTTTGACATATTGACTTAATGCCTCAATGGAATTTCATGAAGTTAATATGATTTGATAAATTGAAAGCATTCTCCAAGTGGCATCTTAACAAACAAACTGAAAATAAATCAATGGCATTCAATCTGTTTGACAAAATGTTTATTTGAAAATCATTGGGAAGTATTGCAAAAAATTTGGAAAGAAACAGGGGTGGTATCTTACAATTTCCTTCTCAATCTCCTCCTTGTATCTCCGAGTGTGATGATAAGGAGTAGTGATGACAGGTTTGCTCCTTCCTCAAGCTCAATCACATGTTGAAAGCCCCTATCCGGTGGTAAACTTGGAGGAATTTCACTGAACACCTTGCTATGTTTATCCAGGATGGACTGAATGTCAACATGATAAGACCTCTCATCCTTGGATGGGCCAATATCTATAATTAAACACTTTGCTTCCCAAGTTACTTAATCCCTACGAAAAGCCCTCTCCATTCTCTTAGCTGAAACAACCATGGGACCCTCATTGAATAGGCCGCAAAGGACTACCTCCTTCCCAAGTGAGTGCAACCATTGCACTCCCAAGAACAAATCCATCTCACCAATGCCGACCACATAGAAATCATCTCGCATCTTGTGCCCTCCTAGAGTCAACTCCATATGTTGAATTATTTGTTTGCATGGAATAGTAAACCCCTCAGCCATTGCCACATTAAATCTCTCAAATTCTTCTGTCCTCAAATCCAACTTAGCTACCAAACCCTCATCAATGAAGTTGTGGGTTGCTGACTCTATTAATCAAAACTATCACCCTACAACCCTGTAAAACTCCTCTAACTCGAAGAGGGTGATATCTAGGTGCTCCTGAAAGTGCTTCAAGTGTGCCTCCTGAAGCATCGCTTCCTACCTTCTCATGTTCAATCTCATCCAAGACAATTTCAGGCTTGGGTTCCTCAACCTCTAAATCATCATCAGATACTACCTCATTGAAATGTACTTGTCCCTTTTCCAAGCATCTATGTCTTGGCTCCCATGGCTCTCTACATGTGAAACACTACTACTTCCTTCGAAGCTCATTCTTAGATTCTTCCATCTTGCTTGGTTTAGGAGGTAGTACCTTAGGTTGCGAAAAATCCTTATGGAAGGGTCTCCTATGCTGCCCCGATGGTGCATTCCTAGAATAGGACCCAGTTTTATGTTTATGCATTAGCCTCCCGTGTGATACTTGCAAGTGCTCCTATCTGGGGCCAATTTCCTTAGACCTAAATCAACTGCTGCTCCTCAGTTTGGCTGCCTAGGTCTCCCACACCATCTAGTGATGAGCTCTTGACTATGGCAGATTTTGTTTTAAATCTGTTTGTGAAATCGCCTCCAAACAACCTCAGTGCACAGGGATTGTGGCTTGTCAAACTTCAGGCCTTTTAACACTCGATAGGGTTTGCATTCTAGAAGTGCTACAAATTGGTGAAATCTGTCTGAAAACCCTAGCATGCCTTCAGTGACCTGAAAATGCAAATAAATAGATGCTTAAAAATAGGGCATGTGGCCCAGCTTAGGCGACCAAACTGCATTTTAAATTTGAGCACCCACTTTTAATATTTAGAATTTTAATTTGAAGTATATTTTATATTTAATATTTATTATTTACTAAGTACAAAATTAGTGTTTGAAAACACTTTTGCAATTGAAGTGTTGCATGTCGGCCTCAGGGGGCAAGGGACATGACATCCTGAGGCATCACTATGCAAGAATGCATTTTGCAATAGTGGCAGTGCTATGCAAGAATGCATTTTGCAATAGTGGCATTGTTAAGACAAGAGTGCCTTTTGCAATAGTGGTAAAACATTACTATTCAAATAGGATTGGTATCTCTCTTGATCCTTGAGCATCACTATGACAAGAATGCCTTTTGCAGCAATGGCATAAAATAGCTATGCATTGCTATAGTAGCTGTGTGAAAAATTGTGATAAAGGTGATAACAAGGACTCTCAGAATAAAAACTGAAGAAGATGAAAAATTTGAACTTGCATTTTCAATTTAAGGGGAAAAGATGAAGGAAAGATAAACTTAGTCAGTGCAAGCAAATGTTGATTCAAAATAGGGAGAACAGTGGTTGTACAACAAAGATGCACATATGACTATATGTACTGTTAAAAGTATATTTCATCAAATCTTTCTTTGTTCATGAATCATTTTCTGCTGCATTTTCTGAAGATAATGCTTAGCAGAATTTTATTTATTCTGTGTACAGTTATTGTTCAGATCTCATGATATATTTGTTTTCCACTCAGTTTTTTCTTTTGTTTATGCATTCAGGTCATGCGCACCAGAGATGGAAGCCAAGTAGCCAAACAGGAATACAATCCAGTGGAGTGGTCATTTGCAAAAACTCCTGTGGTAATAAACTATGTTTTGTATTTATGAAAATTATTCTAGCTTCAATTTACTCACAAACATTTTACCTGAGATATCATTACCTATGGCCAGGTCTAAACTATTCAAATAGAAAATTTTCAGTTTAGATATAATACAAGTAGCTTGTTTAAATGATCCAAAATATACATTTGAAGGGTTTTTGGTAAACATGGACCTTATTTGATTGACGTTGAATGTTGTGA
This sequence comes from Sequoia sempervirens, assembly GCA_007258455.2. Taxonomy (NCBI): domain Eukaryota; kingdom Viridiplantae; phylum Streptophyta; class Pinopsida; order Cupressales; family Cupressaceae; genus Sequoia; species Sequoia sempervirens. The sequence goes on along the minus strand of VDFB02294489.1, from coordinate 16,545 downwards.
TTTTCTTGACATTTTCTTTGGTTGAATGCTCAAGCAAGGTGAAATAAATATTGTAGTAATCAGTTTTGCAAGTCTCTTGCCAATTGTATCACCTCGTAACTTGTTAACTTACAGGGTGCAAGTAAAGTTAGGGAGTGGATCCCTGGTTTCCAAGAAATTGAGAAATGTCTTCTAATGCTTGTGATGGCTTAGTTTCTTACACTTTCTTTGGAGGAGCATCTGAAGTATGCAATAGGCTTAGCTTGAATGAGTAAGTTGTTCACTTACCTGTTTGGGTAAGGTTAAACTAGGTGTTTCAAGGAGGAGGAAGAAAGCTGTGTGGTAAGAAGCAGTCATTCTTCAGAGTGACTGTTCTTGTTTCCTGCCCATTGTTGCCATTAGTACTAGTTATATTTTTGTAAGAGTTTTAACTCAAATTTATTTGTTTTGGTTCCCCTTTGGGAAAAGGTAAACAAAGAAGTTGAAATGATGACTAAAGACTAGGAGGAAGTGCATGTTGTGCCTGCTGGCTTTATGTTGGTGTTAGTTGCAAGGTGATGCTGCCTTTTCTAAAGTATGTAAGTAGGTTTTGCTATGTTCTGTGGTACTGAAGAAGTGGGTGTCACTACACTTGTCTGCATTGTTGGCTAAAAGGGTGTCTAGATTTTGCAGATTAGTGGCATGAAGGAGTGAGTTCACTGCGCTTCTTGTGGAAGGTTGTTGGACTCCTCTATCTTTGTATTGGAAAGTAATGGGGAGTTGTTCTCTGCTAACAAATGGTAATGGGCAGTTGTTCTATACTAGAAAATAGTGGAAAAGGAGTAGGTTAGTTAGTCTCCACCATCTAAAAGAAGAGATGGTTGGCTAGGTTTGGTTAGCAGTATCTTCCTCTCCAAGTATGAGGAAGTAATATGGGTATGCCATATATAAAGAAAGAACTGTTAGCTTCGCTGTTTGGAGCATGTCAAATTTCACAGGGGATGTGCTGACTACACCTTGTGACACACCTTCACATCCATCATTGAACTCCTTCACACCTTTATGAATCAAGAGTTAGTCACTCGAGCTCCACCTCTTTAGAACCAGCCTAGCCAGGCCTCCCTTCTCTAACAATGTCACACAACCAATATGGTAGACACTTCTTTAAACACTGCTTGAGCAGAGCAATGCCCCCAGTGTACTTACTGACCCTACAAGGGCAAGCAACCCACTTCTTCCCCAACATAAATAGTCATGATATACTATCAACTAGAAGAACTTTGAAATTTGAGACCTACTTCTTGTCCAAATTTTGTAAAGTAGTAGGTTGTAGTTGTCAATAAATAAATGAATGAATAAGTTAATATGTAATTAGTCCTCAACAGTTGGTTGACAATTGGTAGTTACCAACGATTGGTGTTCTCAACCAACGTCGGCTTGCTATATATTTCTTTATTGTACTCATAATCAGGGACCACGTGCATGTATCTTGTAACTATTGAACATCTGTTGAATGAATGAATACAAAGACATATCTTCCTGAAACATTGCTATGAGTAATTGTTATTTTCTGGTATTATTTTATTTTTGTTTACTCTCTGTTATGGCGAAGACAAGAAGAAATTCACAACATATAGAGCAACATCATATGGCTTAGGAGATGCTTGAGCATACGGACATGTTTCATCCTATGCACAGTATGGCCTGACATCGTACAGACTTGCATGGGCACCAATCGTACGACATACCATTGTACGGTGCAAAGAAAATCTTATTAGTGTATGTGAGGAAGTTAATGATGTACGGCTCGGGTAGAATTTAGTCTATTTCCACATCGTATGGCCAAGGGGTTTCCACATAGTATGATCAAGGGTGTTCCACACTGTACGACATACAAACGAGAAAAATTGCAGCGTACTACTTGATAAGATTGAACACAATACGATGGGAAAAACAATTTCACATCGTACGACTAGGAAAGGGGTACACCATACGGTCTACAAACAGACAACTTACGAACAGTGTGAGAGTTTAGGAATCATATGGCAATTTCAATTGGCAAAGCAAAATAAGTTTTCTAGTCACCAACCTTCATTTTTCTCCTACACAGTATGGCTAGCAACATTGGTAGACAGTTATTATAACTGTCTTTGGAGAAGGTATCGTCCATTTAAATTTAATTGTGAACTTCAGGAAGCATATTTCAAAATAATTTTTGCAGAGATGGATGCCAGGAACAACAAAGGAAAGAGGGTATTGTTGCATTACAGACCATGAATTGCCACAGGAAAAACTAGCAAAGGGAAGGAGGATGAGACGGTAGTGGATGCAATGACGTGGGATAGTCTCATTGACAGTGAGTGTCTAACATGGTGGTAGAACAACCAAAACAATCATGTGCAGAAGGTGGCATTGAAACATGCACAGGTAGATAAAGTTGTACAACTTCCATTTTCTAATTCTCGAGAATTTGAGCCTTATCTAAAGACAATGGTGACAAGCTACAATAAGTAGTCCCAAAAATCTGTAATTGATTATAGAGGTTGCCAGGTGAGTATTTCATTTTGGCCAACAGATTTTAGTAGGTTGTTCAACATACCTTCCACAGGCACAAGTGTGTGCAAGCCCATAGGGAAGATCACTCTACAACATAAAGAGTCATCCCTTTGTAGAATATGTCGACTAGACTTGACACAACAGGAAAAAGATAGTATATGGAATGTGGGGATAGGGGCTTACGGATTTGTTTTGGCTTGGTAGAATGGAAGTGTATTATAGATTTAATCAAATGCTGACTAACAAGTGCTAGTTGAGCATTAGATGTAGCCATATGGATGATCGATTATATGATTGGCTTGAGTATGTGCAAGGTATACAACTAGGCGAGAATGTTGTTAGAAATAATCAGAGAGTTCCTTGCACAAAAACACAAGGCATTCTACATGATGCAACACATTGCTCTCTTCCTCAACACCATTCATACTTAGGTTCTTGTCAAGAAATGGGATAAGTTTTAGCTTGTATCATAGCTAGATCCTTCATGGCCAACAACATTCTACTCGACGACCCTCGATATGCAGGCACTTGGGGGAGAAGAGATATCACAATCAATAAGGAAGAAAAGAAAGTAAAGGATGTGTTTGGCGATGGGGCAGACAATGCTAAAGACTACGAGCCTATAGAATTATCATCCTCTACATCGGCCACTATATCAATAGAGGTATCACTCATTGTTGATGCATAGTCCTTACAAGAGATGGAGATAGATGAGGCATTCCCCGTTAGTGAGACTACTATAGCAATGCCAGCTACACTGCCAGTCACACCACTAGTCTCATTGCCAATAGTGCCAAACATACCGTCGGTCACATCGCCAGTCTCACTACTAGCAGTGCCAGCCATACTGCTAGTTACATTGCCAACCCCATTGCCGATAATGCCAGCCGTATTGCTAGTTACACTACCATCACTGTCAGTTCCATTGCCAACTACGTTGCCAGTTACATTGTCGGCATGATCCACTCTACCCACTAAGGTCACCATACCAATGGAAGGAACTTTGCCTGGGAACATCACTTTGCTGACAAATGCCACACAAATTGATTGTTGGTTAGACTTACTTGGGCTTTCAATGCAGGTGCCAAATTTTCCCTCACTGAGTTATCCAAGAGTCACGGTTGAGGGACTCGAGCAGCAGAAGACTGATTAGTCAATCATGGTTGTCAATAGTGTGTAGCTTGGCCCTTCACAAGCAAACCCATTGAATGTTGCACACTCTTAGGAGATTGGGAGACCCTCTTAGGTATCACAACCACCTTCGGTTGCATAGGAATTGCCATGGACCAACCCATCGGGTGAGGATTAGGAAGAGGAGTCAAGTGACTCAGAGGGGATAATCATTGAGATCGCTAAGCCTGATGAGACAAACCCACTTGGCACGGTCCAAAGATATATACAGGATCTATAGTCTATGGCCATGGTAATGTAGGAGGTTGGGGACATCTCTAGGCGACTGGACATAGGGCATTCTTTGCTGGTGGCAAAAGAAGCCTAACGTATTTTGACATTTGTGCAGAGTGTAAAGGGGAGTTTACTCGATGCTTCACTTCTCGCTAGGCCTTCATTAGGGAGGAGAGTTGGTAGAGTGATTTCAACTTTGTTTGGCATAGAGACCTTTTTCAGAGATTTGTTTTATAGGCTGAAGTGTTAGATAGTCTCCATTGACAAGCTCTCACAGCATAAGGATGAGGCCCTCAAGATGGTGTAGACAGTACACACTAAGTTGGCCGAATGTACATGGAAGTTTCAAACAAAATTGGCTCAGCAAGTTGAGCTCACTGTAGAAGAATGGGCTAGAGTGACTACCGCAAAGGCCATGTTGGTAGAGAAGTGAGCTCGAGTTAACCAAACATCAACTGATGGAAGCTGCACAAATGGTCAAGGCAATGAGGGAGCGAGAATTGGTAGTAGAGCACCATTTGAACCTGCATGTAGAGGAGGTCCATAGGCTTTGACAACTTTGATCCTCGACGTCCACTCCCACATCTTCTGTGCATCTAGGGACATCTTCTCATCCCACTTCTCAATAGTTTTGGTTTGGGGTTGTTCAACTCCCATTTTTGTTAATTGTCATTTGGAAGACGACTTTCTTTTTGGGGGGTTGATGTAGATGTCAATAAATAAATAAATAAATAAGTTAAAATGTAATTGGTCCTTGACAGTTGGTTGTCAGTTGGTAGTTACCCGTGGTTGGCATTCTCAACCAACGTCGGCTTGCTATATATTTCTTTATTGTACTCATAGTTGGGACCGCATGCATGTATCCTGTTACTATTGAACATTTGTTGAATGAATGAGTACAAAGACATATCTTCTTGAAACATTGCTACGAGTAATTGTTATTTTTTGGTATTATGTTATTTACGTTTACTTTGTTAATCATTCAAGTAGAATTACCAAGTAAACATAGGTTTGCTGCACTCCACTAACTAATGCATTTAAGGAATTAGTTCACTTCACTTCTTGGAGTTCTTGGGCTAAAGGAGTGGTTCACTACCATCTCTAACTTTGTTGTGGGTTTAGGTGGTTTATTGCACTTCCCCAAGGTTGGTTATTAGACAAAGGAGTTGGTGCATTGTACTTCTTTGTTGGTAATGAATGAGTTGGGTGCTTGTGCTCTTTAAAGGAGTTGTTTTGCTATTCTCCTAGGAATGATGGGCTATAGGAGTAGGCTCACTGTGCTCTACTGGAGAATAAGTAGTGGGTTTGTTGTACTCTCCTAGACTTGAAATAGAGGATTAAAGTTTCGTCCTTGGTGTTCAAGGGGCTTGATTGGAGTTGGTTTGTTGAAGTGTGGGGTGTCTAGGAGTGGCATGGCAGTCCTTTGGTGGACCCATTCTATATGTAAATGGGGATTTTTTGTACTTTGTATGACATATATAAAGAATGAAGGTTTCATTTGGCTCGGTTCATTGGTTGTCAACTCCTTGGTTCACTAGTGTGGTTGTTAAAGAGGCATGTTTGCTTGGCTTGATTAAATATTTGTGCCTTCACTTTACTCAAAGACTAGTGGTTGGCACTATGCAAGACTTTGGTGTTTGAAGGAGTTGGGTATCTATGCTTATGGAATAAAGGGAGTGTTTGGGTTCACCTTTCTTATGGGGGTGATGGAGTGGATTGGTAGGGCTTTCTTGGGCTCAAGTGTTTTGGTTAAGGGTGAGACTATGGGTGGTTGGGTGCCTCTATCCATGGAATAGAGTATTATAGCTCTGCACATTGTAAGATAAGTGACTTGTTGATCTGTACACAATCAATGCCATAGATCAAATGGAAGTTTGTCCCATCATGTAATGGGGAAATAGTATTGATTTTAGAGCCAATGAATGTTGCATAGTACACCTATGACTCGCTGAATTGATAATAATTAGTCATTGATGTATTTTCCTTAGAGTCAATTTGCTTTAATATAAGATCTGATCTAGTACTTATGCCTCACATAAGGGGCCTAACAATGTTAGGCCTGGGAAAATCTTGGTTGTCTGCTATTTGTAAGATACTACCTGAGGTAAACTTCCCTCTATTAAGGCCTCCCAGGCATCACTAGGTGCCTTATATACTCTCTGGCTAAGATGACACTCACATATTGCCAAGTCTTACTTAGACCTATTGATTTGGGAATATTAGACAAGCTATCAACGAGCATGGTACATATGGGATCCACCTGATCTTTTACTACTTTTTGATGTATCGATGATGCAAAAACACCATTTATGCTGCATGCTTGGTTATTGACACAGAGAAATATGACCTAATTTTAAAGATTTTGTTTTAGACGTTATACAACATTCAATGCCAGTGATTACTCTTGAACTAAAAAAGTTGGGAAGAGCTTGAGTGTGAAATATGTTTGAACCCTTACAATAAAATCTAAGATTTACCTTGAAGTACGTTCAAATGTATGAAGATTATCCATTGTAAATTTAGTAGCTTCAGTCCTAATCCCCTATTGGGTGATGGTAAATCAGAAAGGGAAATGGTTGACCTTATGTGTAAGTATATTGTTGAGTATGAGATATGTGCCTTGTTAAGTTGTGAAAGTCGTTGCAAGAGACTATTTATTGTGTCTAAATCTTGTTCAGAGGGAAATTTATGAAGGGATAGATCTGTTCTTGGGTATGCCAAGTGGCATGTTCTTATTCTAACGTACAAGACAAACAAAATGAAGTCACCCTTGGACTGATTTTGAGACTATATGGAAATCTATCCAACATGCAATTGGAGTAACTTGAACATAGATTGAGGATTCAACTTCAAGTTGAAGAATATGCAAAAAATTCCAGGTGGCAAGCATCTATAGATTCTATACTAAATTCCATCAAATAAATGGGTTCTGAATTGATAAGTAGGGTTCTAAATTGTCAAATAGATGTTGAATGATACAATTAAAAAATGAAGCATAGTGTTGTGCCCAATCAAAAATTTTGCTTCATTAAGGCATTTTGTAAAGAGTGGTCAAAGTCTTGTAAAAATGTTCATCAAAAGTCAAAATTTCTAAAAATAGAAAGTTTCTAAAAATAGACTTGATTCAGGGTTTTTGGGTTTGTTGTCAAATGGATGTTGACAAAACTTACTAAAAATAGAATCTTTGTTTTGAGGGCTCTAACTGATTCTGACTGGTTGAAAGTACTTCCCAATTAGGTTGGTCTAGTCAGAATCGTCAAAAGGTCGGGATTTCTTTGGTGGGTTAATTCTGCTTTTTTAGAAGGCGAAGCACGAGCTCCAAGTTTATCAATGGAGGATTATTTGCTGCCAGGTATCAGATTCAAAGTCTCAAATGTTGTGAAGGCAACTTTAAACTATCAATGATCAAGAAAAGGTGAAGTTCATGTGAAATGGAGGCAAATCTGAAAATGGTGAAATTTATGAAAAAATTCTAACTTTGGCATGCCTAGGTGCCCCTGTCCAGAAAGGGCGCCTAGCATCTCATGCCTTAGTCAAATTTTTCCCTTTTTCAGAAAACATGCAATTTTCTCATCAGCTCAATTCAGTTATGCAGAGAAGTAGTCAAAAGCAGTTTTCAGGGTTGGGAAAAGCAGGAGATCATCTTAGTTATGATCAGGCTTGCCTAATTGACTGCCTTTTAGTCTCTGTTATTCACGGGCTGGAAGGAAACGATGCTTAAAATTGGGGTCAGTGGCTTCCGGCGGAAACATGCAAAGTAAAAATTTGAAAAACATCAAAATTTGGCTAAGGCATGGGATGTTGGGTGCCCCTGTTAGCCAGGGGCACTTGGGTTTTAATGCCTTAGAATTTTTTCGACCCCGACACGCCTTCTTTCCAGTTCAACCTCCGTTGGTAGTTTCGACAGTTCGCAAACTCAATCAGATAATGTCGGACGCTAGTATGGAGGCTGTAGATCACTTCAACAATGGTCAAACATGAGATTGCCATGGTCAAATAGATTTTATCGGTTGGCAATACCAGATTGCTGGCTCGTTGAAGTCGGAGGCAAGCCTTACTGGAAGCAGAAGCAAGCGAAAGTTGAAAAATGAAGAAAAAAATGGCTAACTCTGGCAATGCTAGGCATCCCTATCCAGTCAAGGCACCTAGCATCTCATGCCTTAGTGATTTTTCAGCTTTTGTTGTTCGTTGTTCAAGGACACATCCCCACGCTTGTGCTTTTTTGCCCTACAAAGGAGGAATTCATCATTGGACATGCAAATGGACTTAGATTTTTGCAAACAAAGTTTCTATCTTCATGGATAGACTTCAAAATTTTAGCGCTTTGCAAAGAAAGCGCTTTTTCGTTTCCAAGCTCTATTTAAGAAGGCTTTTGGCATTCATTCTTCATTTTTGTAGATTGGCATCCAGAGGAAGAAAGATAGAATTTTCTTCTCATCAAGATTTGGAGACTCAAACGGGGTGCTTTTTCAATGTTCTTCGTGGATTCGGGATTGGGAAGGACAGAGGCACGCTTTTTCATGGTCCAATCTTCTAGGGCATCACATTTCAAAAATAGGGGGTCAACTTTTTTAGTTTTCGTCAATTTGGGTCCACCTACTTTTTGCTCCTCTTGAAGATTGGGAAATTTTATATTTCCAAAAAATCCGCTTTTTCAGGAAGCCCTTAACTTTTTTGAAATCTAATGAACTGGGTCTCTTCAGAACGTGATTGTCTACAAAACCCAGACCTTAGCTTTTTTCCAGGAATCTTCTTTTTGAAGAGAAACGAGTCACCTTTTTTGGGGCAGCGAAGATTTCCAAGAATAGAACTAAAAGCAGCAATTAACTCAATGCCTTTTCCGAGTTTAACTTGCTATTCTTGTTTCATGCTTATCTATTCTTTGTGAAATTGAAAAATAAAATGTATAGTTGGAACTTTCCCTGCTTTTAAATCAGTTAACTAATGTTGTGTTAGTTTTAGAAATAAAGCTTGCAAGTTGGCAAGTCTAGTTAGTTTAAAGCAAGGAGATTTTAGGGTTACCTACTCCTTGTTTGTGTATAAATAAGGGCAGCCTTGCCCATTATTTTCTTAACTGTTATTGTGATAACAAATTGCTGAGTCTACTTTTGCTGCAACTTTGTTATTCAGCGTCCGTTCACTTTGTGTAAGAGCAAGTTTGCAAGCTTACCTTTTCTGTAAATCATTGTTCAGTTAATGTTCAATTTGTGTCAAGTGTAATCTAGTGTTTGATTGCTAATTTGTAAGCCTGTCTTTGCTATAAATCTGCTGTCCCAGAAGTGTAATTGCTGTTGAAAATTTGAAGGAAATCTCATGCCTACTTTGCTTTGATCTATTGTCTCAATCTCTCTCAGTATTTTGTCTTATGTGTTTTGCTTGCATAATCTTTATTTCAGCTTACATCTTATAAGTACAATGAGTCTTTAGGTGTGATCTGGAAGTAAGTTTATTTAACCATTTGTGTTAATCAAATCATTCCTCGTTTACTTCTAACTCTCAAGCTCTGAATTTACTTGAGTTGTTAGAAGCGTCTTTAGTTTAGGCCTAGTTGTAGTTGAAGTTCTAGAAAAGAGAAAGCCTCAACTACGACGCAAAGAGTTTTATAACCTTGTGCTCTTAGCTGAGAATAAAAAAAACGACTGGCAATAGTTTAGTATTCTTTTTTTAAGCATCATTAGTGAAGAGGGAGCTTCCCCTCCTAATTTGAAGAGCAGTTCAATTGTGCATAGTTGTCTGTTTCTAATCGGCATTCTAGAGATGCGAATTGAAATGCCAAGTGCCAACACATAGAATCAAAATCACGAAAAGCACACAATTAATCGGGAGAATTGCGAATTGGTGGTTTAGATATTTTGACCTACAAAATCACATTTTTCTAATAAAATCAGGGTCAATGGCTGTTGACCGATTTTTTCCTGAGTAAATGCGTTTAAATTGTGTTCAAATTGTTTTTAAATTGCATATGGCATTTTTCTGCAATTTTCAATGCTGTTTCAAAATTTTTTATTATTATCAGTGTTTGCAATACCTATTGTTATTTGGTGGGATGGATTTGGCATTGTTATTTTCGAGTTTCGAAGGCATTTTGTATCATGTCGTGGGTTAGGGCAGATATTGGTGTCGACGAAATACTTATTTGTTTCTTTCTGACTTAGGTTGCGACCATTGTTTCTCTATGATATTTCATGTATTCCAGCTTCTGCTTTACCATCTTTATACAAATGCTGTATGGAATTGCACAGATTTATATTTAGGTTGCCCTCACACTACTAGCAAGGATGTGGCATTTAGACAAGCATCCACCTACAATTTAATTCAAGCTTTCTTTCAGTAAAACTCGTGTTATTCCAATTCACAAATTTCTATGGTTTCTATTCTGTAATGACTTACTGTTTGTCTAGGATTTAGCATTCCAAAATTATTTAATGATATTTTAAAATTTAATTATTATGTAATTTTCTTATTGAGGAGGACAAAATTAGAGCTACATTCGATATTGCTTGGAGAGTCTACCATATTTTGAAAGGAAGAAAATGTTATCTTGAATAATAAAAATTATGATGTCTACGATGTTACCCGAAGGCTACTGAAAGTCTGTTCTTTAGATTTTAACCTTACAAGTAGATCATACAAATTGTTTGCACAAGAAGCAAAGCTTTAACATATATGGTTGCAGGCTCTTCTTAGCTTATTTCAATAGCTCTATCTAATGTATAGGCATGGCCTTATTTATATTTTCTCTGTACTCTTTCTTCTTGCAACACTACTTGAAATGATCAACAGATTAAATGCATCTAACAGCTGCTTGTATCCACTGTTTGGTTAAAGTTGCACTTCTTTTACCAGAGAAGAGCCTTCAGTGAGATTAGAAGGTTGAATAGAGCAAAGGTCTGAAATTGTATTGCTTGCTCCATTGTTGGTTGAGATACTAGTAATATCTTTTAAAACTTTGTGGTTGTTTTATTTAGCACTAGTGAAATAGTAGCCAACACTTGCTCTCCAATAAATATTCTAAGCATAATATGAACCTGTGGATGATAGCTAGATTCGTAGAGATAAGATCAGTGATAGTCTCAACTGGTTGTGGAGAGACTTCTTCAGTTTGGCATACAATGAAGTTATCTTCACTATTAGAAGATGGTTAAATGAAGTTATCTTCAGTATTAGTCACTTTGAAGAATGTTTTTTCCATTGCATTGCTGCACCTTGTGATAGTTTGCATATTTCTCTGCTGCTTTGCCTGTTATCAATTAAACTTTGACTGGACAAGTTGTCTTATTATGGCCATCCCATAACAAGCAAATTCGGGCACAAAAATGACGAAAAATCATGATTGAAAATCAGATGGCACAAATACAAAACAAATGAAATTCATAGAGAATGCTTGGGCTAGACCTTTGGAAATGTGTTTAAAACCCTAGCTAGTCAAAAATCACAGGCCAAAGTCAAAAATCATTAGAACCCATGACTACACATGATTTCAGCATTTCTACTGCAGATTTTTTGTAATTATGCAGGAAATTTTGGGTAAAATAACATTGACTGTGATTTACTTTAAAAATTGCAATTTTTTGTGGGGAAAAGATTGCAAAAGCTGGCGATCTGCAGTTTCTATGATTAATCATGATTTTTTCACAATTTCTGCTTCTATGATTTAAACACTAAAATTAATGCCTCTAAGAAGCAGTGATAGACAAGAAGTTTCAAATCTTTAATCCACAAAGCAAACCAAGCAATCTCCACTCAAATCCAATCTTGTAAGTTCAACAAATTTTTTCCAATATTCTAAGCAAGCAACAGCTTCAAGAAAACATTCCTTCCAAATTTTCGCTGTCTTGCAATTCTCACTCAAGTGAAACTTGTATAATGAAAAGATAGATGAAAATCAAAACACTTTTGTATATAAGGTCTTAAAACAAAAGCCATCTTTTCCTTTTCCCACCCAAAACTAGATATTTCCAAAGAGCTATTTTTCAACTTAATATGCAATATTTCCTCTAAGTTACTTCACTTGCCTAATAAGCCATTTTTACTTTTTAAATAAGCCAAAAACAGAACAGCATTTTGAAAATCCTATTTAATCATTTGCACATATCAAGAAAAATGCACAAACAAAACTAATGAAAATCACCCAAGAAAAATGCATTTACAGGTCTCACACAGGGGATCTAGAATTGTAATCAATTTGGATATTGGTTTTTTGTTGTTTCAACATCACTTCCTATTACTCTACACAGAGTTGGACAGGTTGACAATGCCAAACAAACCATGTGAGTACTCCAATTAATCACCATTGGGATTTTACTTGTATCTATACACTTCCATCAAATATTACACAAAGAAAATTGATTATGATTTATCTTAAAACCCATTAGAACCCATGACTACACATGATTTCAGTGTTTTTATCACAGATTTTCCATGATTATGCAGGAAATTTTCAGTAAAAGAACATTGACTATGATTGTGTTTTATTTTTATTTTTAAATTGTAGTTTTTTGGGGGAAAAGATTGCAAAAGCCAGTGATTTGTGTTTACTGCTCTATCTGATAAATTAAATACGTGAATTAATGGAGATGAAAATGTATACCAGATACATGCGTAAAATATATCTTTATTCGCACATCAAATTATTATAGAAGAATACCAGAGATGTGTTGTGACCTTTTCACACATCGCCCCATTCAAAATGGGGACCCCTAATTTTCACTCTATTATGGTCTTTTGGCTTTGGTTTCTCTCTCTCTCTCTCTCTCTCTCTCTGTCTCTTTTCTCTGGTTTGCCTTTCGGGGGACGTACCCGCCATTGAGCTTAAACGTCAAAATTTGGCTAAGTTGGAGAATTAGGGTTTGGAACTTTCCCGCCAATCTGAAGTCAAATGAAGTGAATATATTGAAAACAGAGACTAATATTGATGTCAGCATGCTTTCAGCAAGTTTCCACTAAAGTTTCATTAGATTCTGACTACTTACTATTTTTAGTAAGTGTGCAATTTAGGGCGTTCCATCAACATTTTTGAAGTTTCAACAGTCACACCACATCCAGAGCACATCAGGCTGCTCATTGGCAAAATTTGAGCTGAAACGGGCAACTTACTATTTTTAGCAGTCCAACTTCCAGAGTAGATTTCGGGGTTTATATGCAGAGCTTTTCAGTGCATGTTTGGAGATTCCTTCTGGGTTTTCGGAGACCTTCGCGATGGTATAACATGCAAAGTGAGATAATGAATTTCAGAATTCAGTCTTCTGAGGCTATTTTTAGGGTTTGCATGTCAGGGTTTTCTTTGCATGTCTGATGATTCCTTGTGGGTTTTTTGAGAGCTTCGCGATGATGTGACATGCAAAGCAAGATAATCACTTATTCAAGAACTTACTATTTTTAGCAGATGCATTCCGACAGCCACCTCCCAGCATTTTAGAATCACGAACTGATCGCAATGCAACAGAAACGAGGACAAACGGAGGTTGTTTGATATGCATGCAAGATCAATTAGGGTTTCCACTGACCCAAAAGAGGGTAAAAGTCAGAATTTTAGGAGTTCCAGTATATCACCACCGCGATTAGCATCTTTCAAGCTATCCGCTGGTAAAATTTGAAGGCAAACGGAGCACTTACTATTTATAGTAAGGCATTCCAGAAATTGGCTAAAAATAGTAAGTCAGCAGCAGGTGCCGGTGTCAACAGGCAGGTCACCCTATGAGGAGCACGTCATTCAAATTTCAAATCAAATGAAGTTGTGGAGGTGTCAGAAGCAAGCAGTTACTATAAATAGTAAATCACCTTCAGAAACATGCTATTTTTAGCAGGCCAGCTCAGGATGGCAGTGTAAATAGGTTAACAAGGTCATGAAAGTCCTGTGTTCAAAATTTCAAATTGATCCGAGCTTCTGAGATATGAAAATCAAGGGACTTACTATAAATAGCAGGACATAGAAGCTGGCAAAGACAAGGAGAAAATGTCTAAGTCTGAGTTTCATCCTCCACCCTAGGCCAAATGCGCCTACTTCAGCTGGAGAGCAAGCCAAGCATGAAAATATTCCAAGTGTTCATCCACCTCCAGGGGTAAAATGCGCCCAACTTGCCTTCATGATGTTTAAAAAAAAATTCTAAGTATCAGGTTTCATCCTGCTCATGCCTCCAAATGCGCCCTCACCCTCAAGTTGGCAGAAATGAGAAAAGTTTTCTAAGTCTAAGTCAAATCCTGCAGGCACCCCCATATACGCCTAAAGAAGGATGAAGATGCTAAAATATTCTAAGTAAAGCTCCATCCACCTTCATGCTTCAAATGCGCCCACAAGGTAATGGAGGTCAAGGAAAAAATTCTAAGTATCAGGTTTCATCCTGCTCATGCCTCCAAATGCACCCTCACCCTCAAGCTGGCAGAAATGAGAAAAGTTTTCTAAGTCTAAGTCAAATCCTGCAGGCACCCCCATATGTGCCTAAAGAAGGATGAAGATGCTAAAATATTCTAAGTAAAGCTCCATCCACCTTCATGCTTCAAATGCGCCCACAAGGTAATGGAGGTCAAGGAAAATATTCTAAGTAAAGTTTCATCCACCTGCCTATCTAAAATGCGCCCACTTCAAGGAGAGGTGATAAAAAAGTTAACAAGGAAAAATTTTATCCTCTTCACCCATCAAAATGCGCCCACTTTGAGAGGGTTGATAGCGAAATATTCGAAGGCATTAACATCCTCCACACATGCTAGAATGCGCCCCATCCTTCACCTCATGTAAAATGCGCTCAAGCTAGTCAACAAGTCAAAAGGCGTTTCATCCTCCTCCTAGGCTCAAATACGCCCAAATGAGGGCATGTAAAGACAAAAAAGGGGAGCTCAAGGGTCACGTGTTGGGCGTTGGAAATTTAAAATCCCTCTCACCCTCTCAAATGTGCTCAAACATGAGATAGAAAGTCAAGAGGTCAAAGATGTAAGATGTTAATTCCTCATCAAGTGAGAAATGCGCCCAAATGGTAAAGGCAAGGTGGTGATGTAAAATGACTAAGGTGTTGAAGCCAAGGTGGTGGGAATTTGAATGGAAATATGCTAGGCGTTGGGTTTTAAAGAGAAATTTATTCCTCATGAAAGGTAAAATGCGCCCAAGACATTCAAAAGAAAATTTCCTAAGTGAGTTGAAAAAATTTCTTCACAGGCAAAATGATTGAAGACAGATGAGTGAAAATTTTCTAAGGCAAAATTCAAAATGTGCCTATGCTAGTGATTTCAAATTTTTCTAAGGCACAACAATGTCATCTCTAGGAAAATACGCCCAAGGTGGAGATGTGAAATTTTTCAGAAGCATGAGTGATTTCGCCAGTGGAGAAGATGGAGGATGATGCTGGTTGATAAAAAAATTCAAGTCAGAGCAAAGAAATGTTCACAGATGTGAAGAACTGGAATAAATTTGTCGAATTTTTTTTTAAAGGTTCAAAATTTAAAAATTAAATGAACCCATTCGTTGTGTACCCATGAATTTGACAAGTTCTGAAGAAAATTTTCTTCTGGGTATTGAAGATCTTCGACAGGGAGTGGATTTCAAAGTCTTCTGCACTTCGCCAAGGCTTTCAACATGAAGAATTTAATCGACACTCGAATTGTGAATTTTCCTTAAGGGAAATTTTAAAAATTTCTAGGGCAAATTGAATAAAATGGTTTTCAAAGGAAAATTGCTTCAAACAAGGAATTTGAAATGAATTGCCTAGATGATTTGGATTGAATTCTTCGTAGGATGAATCTTCTGGAGTCACAATGAAATTAAAATTTGAATGACAGAGCTCTGGCTGGTGAATGGAAATTGTTAAAAGGTGATTTTAAAGTAAATATCTTCGAAAGTAAATAAAAAATAATCCAGTCAAAGTTGAACTTCTAGAAGGTCGAGATTCCAGGCGTCAGGAGACAAGTGTTAAAACTGGCAAGGAGGGAAAATTCGAATTCTTGCTGAGAAGTAGTGGAGCTTTAATGTACTGGCTAAACTTAGCCTCTTTCTAGAATTCGATTTTTCTATAAGAGCTGAGTGTTTATTCATTTCTCTTCACCAGCTGGAGGAGTTCGAATTTGCTCTGAGTTTGGAATTGCTGAGGCTGAAAGTAATTCGACTTGGTGTTGAAGAAGACTGCTGAAGCTGAGTTTGTTGCTGAAGTTGAAGAGGTACGACTTGAAGTAAGTGGCTGGAGCTGAAGTTTTAAATCTAAGTCTGGGGTTGCTGAAGTTCGATTTTGCTCTGAGAGATTTGAAGTTGCAGTGCAAGCCGAAAGTGGTTGAAGAAATTTCAATTTGAAAGAAGAAGTTCGAGTTGCTGAAGACAAATTTCTAAAGTTGCTGAAGTAAAATCTGAAGTGAAGGAGTTGTGATCGATTTTTCTTTTGGGAGAGTGCTGAGATTGAAGTGCTGCAAGCTCGAAGCTTTAACTTCGGTGTTGTATTCCTTGAAGATGATGCAGTTGAAGTTAACACTCTCGAAAGATGACTTTAAAATGCATCTCTTAAATTCGCCCTTTGATGATGAAGTTTGTTGCGCAGATGTTATATGCCCCAGCCTATAGATGTTGAAAAATCATGAAGAAAGCAAAGTTGGCTAGAGAAAGTGATGAACTCTATCAGCTCCAGAGATCAATCGGACATTGGAGATCGG
>VDFB02294488.1:0-43656 GCA_007258455.2 Sequoia sempervirens | reverse complement strand
AGTTACAAAACTCCCTCTTGATCTTTGCTTCAGAGATTGCGAAGAAAATTTCTGGAAGTGAGCTCCCTCTAGCCACCAACTTAGTCCCATGGCTGCAAGTTGTGACTTCACGCTTGATCATTTCTTTGGTCGGCATGACTTCCTCACAAGATGCCTCAAGCTTTTCATCACTAAGCAATCTCTCATCACCTTCTTGCTCCTAGAACTGTCCTGAAAGCATTTTAGAGAGCGATTACTAATAGTTTATAACTATCCAAAGAAATATCAAGGCTAGAATCATACAAGGTTTACTATTTCAAGTTTGTTGGCGTAAAAACTAACACCTCTGGAGTGCAAGTTTGTACGGACAACTATGCACACTGCGTAATGAGTGCTCTTCAAATTAGGAGGGGAAGCTCCCTTGTAGTGTGGACAAAATGCTTGAAAAAGTAAAGTAAACTAATCCCTATCTTTTTGTCTCAGCTGAAAGAGGCACAAGGTTAAGAAAACCAAGAACGTTGCAGCTAAGGATTTTCTGGTTTCGCAGATCATTAACTACAACTAAGCTAACTACTTTAAATCTATCTAGTTTCCTCAAGAAAACAGAGCATGAGGAAATGGAGCAGGAATGTTCTATACGATAAACTTCAGGTACAGTTTCACAACGTGAAGGCAAGGTGGGCACAACTATTTGCTTAGTTGGGAAGAAGTTTATTGGAAACGACAAATATACGATAAACCGGGTACAGACTCACAACATGAAGGCAAGGTGGCACGACTATCTGCTTGTCTGAATAGGCTTATTACTCACACACATTACACGATAAACCAAGTACAGATTCTCAACTTGAAGGCAAGGTGGCACATCTATCAGCTCAATCTGAACAAGTTTATTGAACACAAAATAGAATCAATGTAACTAAGGAAAGAATCCACCATCATAATTGCATGAAACCCAAGTGGCATAGCAATTCATCATAACAGTAAATACTTATGAACAAATACAGAACGAGCAATATTGAAGGCAAGGTAGGCACAACATATATTTCTCTCTCGTGCAAAAGTTCGTGAACAGATACAAAATAGCAATACTATAGGCAAAGTGGGCACAACATGTATGGTATCACGCAAAAGTTATGTACAAATGAGCAAAAACTCTTATTTATAGACATCAACAGGTGTAGGGAACCCTAAAATCACCTCGAGTCAACTACAATCTTGCAATGCATGCAAGATTTTATTGCTAAACCCTAATAAAGCAAACTATACAGTTAATTGGAAAGCTACCATTAGTTAACTGGTACATCAAATCTAAATGGACAATGTGCAAGCATGCACGTCCTTATTGAAAGCAAAGTTAACTGGAGCACTACCCTCAGTTAACTGAAAACCCTAATCCTAACTCCAAGTCCTGCGATATTTACGAGGAGAAGATAGGTGTGTGAGAACTCAACACTAGAACTGAAGGTGGAACTCAAGTTCTGAGAGATGCTTTTGGTTCTATCCTCGTAAACAACGTCATATCATTACTGACTGATCACTCTAGATCATCACTGTCCATCAAGTTGTCCAGGAACTGATTGATGGCATTGTCTTCTGGCACTTTGATGCTCTCCACAATGATGACCTGCCTCTAGCACTCAACGTCACCATACTTAACTATTTTTTGTCAATTTCTGATATCTCCAGTTGCTTTCTTGAAACTAGATGTCATCACGGAGATGTGATCCATAATTTCCATCAAGATATCACAAACATGCTTTTGGAACTTAGTTTGCACAGCCTCAAGATCAGTGTAGGTACCATCTTCACGAAGATAATGGCACGGGATTTGAGTGACTTTGGCGGCTCCGTAAATGGAGTGATCTCTGTTCCTTCTGCAGCTTAATGCTTCTGATGCTTTTCTTGATTCTTCTCAATGAAAAAGTGTTGCATGATGAAACCACGAAGCCTGACCGCGAACACTCTGGTTGCGAGAAATACACACGAACTCGCTGCACATGCAGAATTCCAATGGTCCACCCCACGTCTACGCCTGTCAAATTGTCTGAATTAGCCCCCAGATGTGCTTGATCTTCATTGTCAGCTGTTCTGATGAAAACATGAATTAAGACCAATTTGATCTTGAATTCAGTCTCATTGAACCGCCTTCTAAAAAACTTGTCAGTTGACTGTGAACACGGCTATGTTTTGACAACTTTCTCCGGAAAGCTAAAATGCTCCCGGTGAGGCTAAAAATACCCTGTCAGAGGATAATTTTCACCAAAAAATTCTGAGATGTGGGTTTTGTCCGGAAAATGATTCTAAGACAACCCACAACATTAGAATTGTGAAAACATATCATTTAGCTTGACATGCAAAGATTCTTCAGTTGAGAATTGCAAGTGTTTTTAGAGCTTCTCGGGGGGCAATTTTTCTTGAGAAAATCTGGAACATGGGTTTTGTGTACAACGGAATTCTGAACAAACCTAGATGATGTGATTTTCAAAAAGATGTGATTTTGGCCCACATGCAAAGAAATCTTCGGAAAAAAACACAGCTTTAGAATGAAGGTTGCGGGGCAATTTTCTCGAAAAAATCTAAGACATGGGTTTTGTTGTTAATGCTCAAATATGCGAACCCAGATGGTCAGATTCTAAATATTTTTCTGTTTTCTTTGACATGCGAAGAAATCTAAGACGAGCAATAGAAGAAATAAGACAGAAGATAGAAGGTTTTGTTTGTTCTGCTTCTGTAGAATTTTCCTATCTTTGACTTGGATTTGATGTATCCTGCATGCAAATTGAAAAAAAAGTATGGAATCGCCTTCCTCTGAGCAATTTGAATCCAACGCTACGAAGAATGTTGAAATTTGACACCTGTAGCACCTCAAATCCTCAAATGCATGAAGAAAACGCCATGTTTTGAGCTCTGAATGATACGACTTGCTCAAGAATGAAGAAATAAGGATGACTTTTGTCTTTAAATAAATAAAATTCATTTAAAATTCGTCCATCTTCTCAAACTCAAAGCGCACCTCTTTATTTGGCAGTTAACTGAGCCTCAAATTAGGGCATATGCTTAACTAAGCCTTCAAAATGGATGCCTATGCTTTGATTGGTTACTAACTGAAGCTCGAATGCATGAAAAATATGCCCTAAATAGGGCGCCATCTCTATCTTCAGTTAGACTGTGCATGCAAATCAGTTAAACTTGTGGATGCAAGTCAGTTAAGTGCCAATGCAAAACAGTTAACTTCGCATGCAAATTAGAACTCAACATCCTCTTCAGTTAACTGAATATGCAAATGCATGCACACTGCAGATGAACTGAACTTCTAAAAATAGTAACTCAAAATGAACTTCAGTATCTTCTGCATGCAACCCAGAAATCGTTCAGTTGAACTAAAGTCAAAAACCCTAATTAGGGCGCACTAGTCAACTTGTTTTGAAAAGTCAACTTTGACCCTTAAGGCGTTTTTCCAAACTTAGCCAATTTTGATGAAAATTTGGATTGTAACCTTCGCCAGAGCCTCGTTCGAGCACTGATTCCGGATGACTGACAAGCCCGATTGACTGGCTGACGAGTGCATTGAAAAGCAAGATTGAAACTGACGAGATCATCCTTTGAGTCTACAATCACGAAACTGAGATCTGAAGCTTCAAAAAACCAAGCGCCCCTAGCAAAAGCTACGCTTTTACCTCAGACTCGGCCATTTTTTCATTGTTTTCATCTTACGAAGGTAAACTTGATCCCCTCGTATCTCCTATTCAGCAGACTTTCAGGACTGACACACTAGTGCAACGCGGAGCTGAATCCATTTCACAAAACAACTGCAAAGGCACATTTCTTCAAAAAACATCATCTGAGGGGTGAAAATCAAGGGCGCCTTTTTCAAAAGGTGCTCTTTTTCCTCTAGAGATAGCTATTTCTGGAACTAACCAAAATATCACTAAACCTCTGACTGCAGGCTGACAGGTTATCTTCTGATCTAACGGAAATAGGCAACGGATAGTTGGACGTAACACAGACAAGTTGAATATCTTAGATCACCAAATAGAGGACATTAAAGGCTTCAAAAGCTCAAGCGCCTTTTTGAAAATGTGCTCTTTTGCTTTATTCGCAACCTCAAAATCAAGATTTAACCCTGTGTTCGCCTTCTCGTCTCGACTTCTCAGCAACTTTGATTGGCGTGCTGAAGGGTGCAACGCAAAGCTGGACTGAGCGTGAAACAAACGTCAAAGGGGTCATTTGAGCTGAAACCTCCGTTTAGGGCCTCAAAAAGATGGGCGCCCCTAGGATAGACTGCTCGCTTTTGCTTGCAGTGTTAGTTATTTCTCGTTCCTCCCGTTTTCCGCTGTATCTCCCGTAACTCGAGCAAAACAGGTCCGTTTGACAGGCTTGATAGCTTGTTGCGAAGCTGACGTGATGCCAGACAAATGTTTGCTAGAGGTGACAAACCCTAAAAACAGGATTTGAGCCCCTAAAAGATAGGGCGCCTTTTTGAAAAGGTGCTCCCCTCTCCATTGGTTATGTTTAGTATCAGATTGATATGAAACAGACATAACCTCCTTACTTAAAAAGCCCAAAATCCATACCTCCTTACTTAAAAAGCCCAAAATCCATCTTCTGACATCACTTTAACAAGGTTAAGACTATATTTAGCAAAATGCCTTAGTGAAGCAAAAAAAATTGGTTTGGGTACAACAAAGTTATAGCATGAATACATAATAATTTATGAACAATACTAAAACATGAATAAATAAATCAACCTAAGGAGAAATATATCAAAAGATCATAATGAAGGGATAAAGAAACTTATCTTTATTGAATTTTGATATAACTTTTTCTTCCATCTTTTACTCCTCTCGAGAGTACTAAACTCAACACAACAAAAGATAATCTGCACAACTACAGATTTCTTGAATGCATTATGCAGTTAGCATGTAGAACCAACTCTCTCCAAGAGTTCAAGGCTCTATCACAGTTCATGCAAAAGAGAATGATATCAATGTGACCAACTAATCACCATCGAAATTGCAATTCTCTTTTTATTTCAGAGTCACACTCAAAAATCTTCACAACTAGTATGAAATAACTTGCAATGGATAAATGAAATCTTCAAAGGATCCTATGCTAGTGAACACAATTCAAGAGAAACCACTATCTCTCTTTACTAATTACAAGATCCAAATAAATGATATAACTCAGCAAACAAAGAATACTTATCTCTTTAAATATTCTGATATGCTGTAAGATACGTTGCTCTTGCGTATAGATCAGCACACAACCTTCACGGCTTGATCACAGGCCCATGGCTTAGAATAGAAATTCCCTAGAATCCTTCTGAGGAGAGATCTCATCCACATACGCAAATGAAGCATGCTGATTAGGCTTGGTGGGGCAATCCTTTGCATAGTGACCAAACTTGTCACAACGAAAACATTGGACTTTGGAGAGGTCCCACTTCTTCTTGAATGCGGGAGCACCATCAGCTCCTTTATCTCTATTCCTCTTGAAGTATCCTTTCTTTCCATCTTTCCCTTTCTTCTTCGAGGATTGAGCGGAAAGAACACGAATGTCGTCATTTGTAGAGCTTCGACCAATACCTCTCGCAGCCAATCTAGACTCTTCTTGAATACAGTCCGCCCTCAAATGATCAAACTTGGGAAGTTTCGATCTCGCGTTGATTCCTTGAATGTAAGACTCCCAAGATGAAGGAAGACCATTCAGGGCAAGCATGGTCAAATCCTTGACATCAACAAAATGACCAATAGTAGAGAGCTGATCTCTCAATTCGGAAATCTTCATGAAGTAAGCGATGACAGATTCTCCTTCCGCCATCTTAGCATGATGAAGTTGTTGCTTTAATGCAAGTGCACGGCTTGTGTTGTTGATTTCATACATCTCCTCCAAAGACTTAAACATCTCCCTTGCCGTCTTCATCTTAGAGATGATGGGAGCAATATGATCCTTCACGGAATCAACTAACATCTTCTTTGCCTTAGTATCTTTCTTCTTCCATTGAATCTTCTCTTCCTCGTCAGTAGGTTCGAGGACTTTGCTCTCCACGAACTCAGCCAATTCACTTTCTTCCAAGGTGAGCATAATTTTGAATCTCCAAGATGTGAAATTAGATGCTCCCTCAAGTCTATCCTCAAGCTTAAGACCGATCACCATCTTGACGAAGAGATAGAAGTAAACAACTAAAGAGTATCGCTGTAATAACAATCTGATCAAGATCTTCTTCAAACCCGCTTTGATACCATGTTAGTTTTTATGATAAGATTTAATGCACAGAAATTAATTTCAAAATCAGACACAAAGACACAGCAAATACCCTGGGAAAACCCTCCTCTTGAAGGAAAAAACCCAGCAACAAATATCTCTCTATTATATATCAATAATGGCAACAAGTCTCTTTATAATGAGGCCAATCTCAAGGCCGATATGCAGCACCTTCACAAGATGCAATGATAACAAGTAATCAGCACTTCCTTGTAACTCAGATCTGCCCTTAAGAAATTCGCTATCTGCTCTTGATAATTCGCAATCTGCACTTGATTGATCTGCCCTTGAAGAATTCACACTTGGAAGAGAAGAGATGCTTGAACTTGATTGATGCACAAATGTAGTGGAATGATCTTGTATTTATACAACTTGAAGGAGAGAGGTCACACCTTTTCACGCAAGGTCGGCCATCATAAAAATATAATTTCAATTTAATAAATACAATTTACAAGGAAGGTTGGCCAAGAAGATAATTACAAAGTTGCCATGTGAAGCGCCTCTTTACATTGAATAATCACATATAAATAAGGAAGTATGAAGCCCGAAGCTGCAATTACATCAACATCCAACACATTAAATGGTTTTGAATTTTTGTAAGTGGTGAAGAAGGTGCACCCCAGTCAAGTGAATTATCTGTTTGATGCCTTCTTTGACTTTGTAGCCCCTTTTACATACGTGAAGTGTGACACCTTGAAGGATATGGAAGCACAAACATAGCATTGCAAATACAAATTTATGTACACAATAGCTAGCAACTTAACTAATTCTACTTAGATCTTTATTTAGTAAACCCCTTCTATATACTTGAAGCATGAAACACCAAAGGATGCGGCAGCACATGACATAACAAATATGAGCTTATGTACATAATAGCTGGTAAATTGAATAGAAAGATAGGGTTGTGCTTAAAGCATACTTCTAGCCATTGGTAAGATACTTTTCTGTCGTAATGGCCTATATATTAACTGCATCTGAATTGTTTTGAATTGAGACTTCTGTTGTTTGAAGATTTTCATTTTGAGTGGTTCCTACTCATCATTATGTGTCTACCAAAATCCTAAGATACTTTGAGAATCATGATTTCATGAAGATTCAAACAGTGCTGATTCTACTTCTTAATATGTTTCCTGTTTATATTTTGCTGAACTTGAAATTTACTAGCATGTAACATGTGATCACAAATCGGGAAGCTTGGAATGACTTATCTTTTGACTACCACTATGTATCGTTTTTTTGGTAATTTGACTGTCAGTGCTTCTAGTTGGATGGCCTGTTGTGTCAGTTACTGACTTCGTAACCTGAAAATGTCTTTTACAGGTTCTAGTTCCAATTGGTTTTGGCACAGAGGAAATGGAGGCTGTCATTTTGATTGATGTTCTAAGAAGAGCGGGCTCTGATGTGACCGTGGCATCTGTGGAAACAGACCTGCAGATTGAGGCTTCAAGGAGAGTAAAGCTCGTTGCAGATAGGCCTATTTCTGCTTGCACAGAAGAAATGTTTGATCTCGTTGTTTTACCAGTATGCTTGCTGTTCATTTCTTCCATATGTCTTTTATGTAAGATTTGACTTATATACATGAATATAGGAATTAATCCATGCTTTGTAGAAAGCATAATATCTGATACATGTTTAATAGGCTGAGTGTATTGTATATCAAATATCAAATTTTTTTATGGCATGACCTTTAAAATGTCTTTTTCTAAAGAAACAGGTTAATTAGATATCTTTAGCTTTCACATATTTTGATAAGCACACTATCTGACAAATCTTCCATGGGCTCACTGCATTGTATAGCATATTCTTCTTTGTAAAATAACCTTCAAAAATTCACATTCACAGAAACAGGTTAATTAGATTTCTTCAGCTATTAATCAATTATTATCGGGTAGAGTAATTATGGTATGAAAAAAATGCGCTTTTTAAGAATTTGAGTTGATTGCCAAAACCTGACTAGATAAGAAATTATTGAGCTGTCTGAAATTTTAAACTTTTCAGGGAGGGATGCCAGGTTCTTTGAGACTTAGAGACTGTGAGATTTTAGAAAACATTACTAAAAGGCAGGCAGCAGATGGTCGACTTTACGGTGCCATATGTGCAGCACCAGCTATTGCTCTTGAGACGTGGGGTCTATTGAAGGGATTGCGGGTAAGATTATTCAACCCTATTAGTTTTTTCTAAGATCATAAAACTTCAGTAGTCTTTTTGAAAAGTCATCTTTTACCCTATAATTTGTAAAGGGAATACAAACTGAACCGTGCTTGTTTGGATTGTTTATTATTGCTCTTTAAAAATTGGAATGAACTTTGTTGTATTTTCTTATTGCTATCACATTGGTTGGTTCTTTGGTGTCTGTAAGACATGCTTTGGAATATTGAACAACTGAGCAAGCTTCCAAAGCTTGAAAAATGTATCTATAGTTTTTGAATAAAATGTCAGAACTTCACAATTTTGACTGCTTTCAGTTTTTTTAAACTAGGCAACTTGTCATCCATCATTCATCGAAAAACTATCTTCATCGCTAACAGTTGGATCAAGGGTTCAAAAAGATGGAATAGTTACTACAAGTCGTGGTCCAGGCACAACAATTGAGTTTGCTCTGTCATTTATTGAACAACTATATGGAAAGGAAAAAGCTGAGGAAGTTGCAAAGCCTATGGTAAGTTAATCTTGTTTTATTGTTCTCTTTCCAGTATTCATTGTGGTCAATTATGCTGATTTGTACCTAAGAATATGCCGTTCATTGGCTAGTTGTAATGCAATTATGTTATTTTAGAAATAATAGTTATTGGCAATGCTAAAATAATATCAATATCCATTGGATATTGGCAGAGTAGAAAATTGAAAAGATCATGGTCTGAATTTGTGTAGGGGTTCTACGTATTGCACTAGCACATTATTTTAAACTTTGTGGCATGCTACCAACTTTGTGAATTTGTTTCTTCAATTTGAGGAATATATTTAGAATTGAGACTTGTAGAATGCTAAAAAATAAAATTACAATAGGAACTAAGACTCATTTGGCATTCAAAAAACAATTCCATCACTTTAAGTTAGAGCAAAAAGTTGCCAAAAGCTATATTCATTATTAGATAGAAACGTAGTAGATTAACTGAGATCTGAAGAGACACAATGCAAAAATTGTAGGGGAGAGAGGAATCCAAGAACGTTTGCTTTAAGCTGAAGCAAAATCTATCATTTGGAAGGTTGATGGTGATTTCCTTCAAGCTTAATTTGTTGAGTGTATTATAGTTTCATCTGATTTCAGATAGCTTCCACCAATGTTTAACATATATCCCAAGTACATTCTATGCTTGCTGCAATAATTCTTAAAGAAATTAGTGTTAATTTAATGGACCAGTGAAGACTTGAGCCCAGGACCTCCTGTTTGCTGCCATGATGCTGAAAACTGAGCTACCTGTCCTCCTTGTGATATGTGAATTGTTTCCACTGCCCCCCTTTCCCCCCTGCATCCCTCCCCTGCTCCCCACCTCAGGCCACACTTCTGTACTTGGGGCTCATATTTTGTCTTTGAAACCATGCTATTTTCCATAGATCAGCTAGGACTTGAACCTAGGACCTCCCGCTTGGCACTGGGGTGCTCCACCAATGAGCTATGCATCTTTATGGCTCGGAATGTGGATAGCTTTCAACAATTAGTACAAATTTCAGTTGACCACTTTAAAAGAGAATTTCTAAAAGGAGATTAAAATATAGCAATAAATATAACCGCTCATGAAGCAATCTCAAATTTACTTAAGGACGTAGAGATGGGCCATTAGGAGGAGCAATAAACCAATACGTAAGAACAAAAGGTCCAAATAGAGCAAATGAAAGAATCTGCTACCAAGATCAAGATTGGTCAGCATATGCATTGGAGGTAATGATGTAAAAACTAATATCTTTTGTCCACCATGGCAGCTATCTTCAGATAGCATACCAAAAGCTTGTTTGCAGATCTCCAAAAATGGATAAAGAGGATCTTGTTGAACTCATCTGCAAAGAAGTAGATGTTTTGAATAATGTTATCCATAAGCAAGTGGTGTTGATGATGAAAGTTCCTAATCTTATTCATCATTTGTAGAGTCAGCATCTATAATAATGTAATGTCCCTTACCCAGTTTGCCCTAGAATTCACTTGTAGATAAGGTTTAGGGGTTCCTTTTTTCAAAAGGAATGTGTTTCTCTGGATTGAAATCTTCATTCACCAAAATAACATTTCCACTTACACATATAATTGTTAGTGATAATATCTAGATATCCAAAATATAAACATAATCATAAAAGCAATTATGAAGACATATGAGGAGTGTCATGGGTGGATCCGCCCTGAAGCCCTCATGTTAGGCACGGGAGGTTGTTCACCACAATCCTCCTTTACCAACGGCTTAGAACCTGCATTCTCCACTCATGGCAACACCCCGGGAGATACTCACCCTATTAGGAGAAAGGAACCATAAGGTCCTAAGTGGCCTCCAGGCCTACCACCCCTCCATGGCCGCAGCGGAATCATAAGTGGGGTTTTTAGGCACCACTCACCCATGGCTCACCCACCCTAATAGAGTACAAGCACATAGAAGACAATCTTTTAGCAATCAAATACATTTGCATTTATTCAAGATTTATTTCATGCCTATCATCAAATATATTTTCATTTATGAAGGGTTCTTTAAATTCATCATTTCCTCGAATAATTTTCATTATGATAAGATTAAAGAAAGCATTCTATCAGATTAGCAATATCTATTTCTTATATTCAAAATATGCTAAATATTATTGCTAAGTGAATACATCACCTGATCCGCTATGTCTTCCCATGACTCTTTATTCCTTAATCGCCTTCCTTCAATCTTACATTTGATTGATCATAAGATAAAAACATATATAAGTAAGTATTAATCTATCCATTTTTATATTAAGATCGTAATTACTTTATAAGGCTCAATAATTGCTGCAAGCATCATTATTGTATATAATAGATATCTATTTCATAATTATATTATTATATAATTATTTCTAATCAATTTCAATCTTCCAATAATCACTAGTTATGAGCATATATATATATATATATATATATTTCTCTAATAATAATATATTAATATATTTACTGCTATATTCAGAAATATCCATTTTATTTCTGTCTTTATTTCCTATTCAGATTTCTACCTTTTAAACTCCTTTAATCAGCAATATATTTCAGATTATATTTATATTCCATTCTATTCCATTCGATGAAGATCTGCTCTTAATATTTCTGAATATCCTCCTATTGTCTCATCCACCAATGCCTTGGTCTTTCTTTCCTTTCTTCCCCCACCCGATGATGTTTTTGAAGTTTCTTGAGTGTCTATTAAAATACCCCACGATTTGGTGGAAGATCACATCCTTCCCAAACCGTGGGTCTTTGAATGGTCATGTCTTTCCTAGTGCTGACTTTTGGCTTCTGCTTTATTTGTTATTTTGACTTTTGTTATTCTTAATGCTATGCTGGCCCACCAATGCTTTTAACTTTTGGTTTATTGATAATAACACATAGTCTAATTATAATGATGTTTTAGATTACATTCATTTGTATATGTATGGATATTCATTTGTGTGTTTGTTCTTTACTACTTCATATGTCAATTATTTTTTTTCTTTATATTTAATATTTGTTTATATTTGCTTATTTTATATTTAATATTTAGTCTATGAATTGGGCTAGGGTTATTTTATATTTGTTATTTATTGTAATGATATTATAATATTTATGGTAGTCATTTATGCTCATAATTATAATATTATTTTGGGTAATCATAATTGAAATGGAATTGTCATATTTATATGTATTTTCTATTTATTTGTATTTCATTGTTTCTATATTGCAGTGTTACAATTTCGGGGACATGACAGATAAAAAAAACATAATAGATGCTTTAGAGCACCTAGAAACCTGGCTAGACCATTGCAAACAATGCCCATTTTTTTGGTAAAAACACCATATAATAACTCCTCCTTAGTCTCTTATCCTGCATGTTTTCCTTTAGAAACCCCATGGATTACAATTTTGGGAAAGGGTTTCCAGGGAACTCTGAGCTGGAATAAATCTAAACTCCCTATCCATGTGGGTTATTCATTATCTTTGCAAAAACATTTCTTAGCAACCCCAACTTGACATGACTCTAATTTCCTTATGCCATTTTTTTGGGTTCATATTTGTTTATAGCTTATCTAAATTTATTTTGTTCAATGATGCCTTAGTATGCATTCGCTTTTGATAGTAATATGGCTAAGATGCAAGGTTCGTACCCGCAGGCCTCGAAGCTGGTTCGGGTACACACCCGGTTCGGGTTCGTCTGCGGGTACGTGCTGGGTGCACAGAGGGTGCGCGCCCAGCACTGTGGGTTCACCAGGGTGTGCATACCCGTGCACCCGTGCAAACCCACAGTGCTGGGCGTGCACCCTGTGCGCACCCAGCACAAACCCGGGAGAACCCGGGCGAACCTTGTGATTTAGACTACAAATAATGCCCTTTAGATTACAAATAATGCAAAAAAATAAGCTGCAGGTATGGAGACCATTAAGTTCAAAACAGAAACCAATATGAATTAAAACAAATGATAAGAAGTACATAATTACCCAAGTTCTTCAAGAGAAATCATAAAATATTAAAATGAAGATGGCACTAGTGATAATTGAAAATAAAAAAAGGTATCACTAATACAAACAATTATGATGAACAGTCTGACAACTACCCAAAGAAATGTATCAAAATAACATTTTCAACTTCAATTGAAATGGTTCTTACAAGAGAACTTGTTATGCATACATTCTGTAAAATATGTTCCTTTAATTCATGTAACAAATTGTGTTCTAAGTTTCATATGCCATAAAAGCCTGAAGTACTGATTTCTTGTTAGATACTAGTACAGACATCTTAAATACATCTCACCGAGAGATATTAGTCTTGAGTTATTAGCTTATTTTATTTCCTTAAGAGTCATTTTATTTTACTTTATGACTACTTAAGATATATATTATTTTATTTACATTGTTTACTTTATTTTTATTTGAAGAATTATTCTTATTTACTTTAGATTGATCAAGTATCATACTGTGAAATGATTTAGTTTTACAATTCTGTATATTTCTCTTATTTGTTTGTATATATAATACATTTATATATATATATATATACACACACGTACCCAAATCCCTAAAAAAAATTTTCATGTACCCACGTACCGGGTTCTTGTACCTGCACCCGTCCCTGAACCCGAACTGGTAACTTAGTAATATGGTAAACCAGGTCTCTACCCCAAACTATAGGCAGACTAAATCAAACTTCTTTGCTTGCAGAGATACAATGAGAAAAAGTTTCTTCTTTTTGGTTAAATCAGATATAAAATCAACATGTAATGTGTTTGGGCAGTCAGAGATACATTCAGAAAAGTGTTGTCTCCTGTTTGGTTTAGGCAGATATAGAATCAAAATGTAGTGTGCTTGGTAAGTTGTTCTTCTGGTTTAATTACTAGGAGGATGCGGCTCATCTCATGTTGAACAAGGACTATATTCTTTATATGCCAAAGGTATGTCTCTTTGAAATAGTGTCTCATTCTTTCACAACTTTTCAGGAAATTGCCCTCAGCTTATTGGGATTGATATACCTGTATCCCATGTTATGATCCTAGGGTTTTATCCTTGTGTTTTCAATCAGATCTGACCTGATGAATTAAAACTTAGGTCTGCAACCTAAACTGTTAGTGATATAATTGCAAGCTGAAGCTAAAACTTTCACCATTCACACAGAGGTAAAATGACAACTCAGATACCACACACTATTTGAAAATAGCCAGTAATTAACAGTCTCAAAATGCATTAAAATCTAAGCATGAAAGTACAGAATTTATTGCTGATGGAAGAACTGTGATGAATGATGGTAATCCTTGACCGATTCAGATTTGATTTCCCAAATTTTTTGACCTGCTGTGACTCCTGGAAGGGAAAACCAGATGCACTAGGATACAATCGCCCAAATGGGATGAGAACTCACCTCCACAATGAAGGATTGAGGCATGCAATCCTCAATTTGTTGCTTCTTTGATCACAGGTCCTTATGTAGGTGGATAATCTGTGCCTAGTTCTAACTTCTAAGTCTATGAATCAACCTCCCATGTGATACTTGCAAGTGCTCCTATCTGGTACCAATTTCCTTAGATCTGAGTCAACTGCTGCTCCCCAGTCTGGCCGTTCAGGTCTCCCATGCTGTCCAGTGATGAGCTCTTGGCTGTGGCGGATTTTGTTTTAAATTTGTTTGTAAAATCGCCTCCCAAACAACCTCAACACACAGGGACTGCGGCTTGTCAAGCTTCAGGCCTCTTCACACTTGACGGGGTTTGTGTCCTAGAAGTGCAACAAAATGGTGAGATTTTTCCAAAAACTCTAGCATGCCTTCAACAACCTGAAAATTCTAATAAATAAATGTTCCAAAACAGGACACATGGCCCAGCTTAGGTGCCCAAACTGGAATTTGAATTTGAGTGTCCACTTTTAATATTTAAAATTTTAATTTTAAATTATATATTATATTTTAATATTTATTATTTACTATGTACAAAATTAGTGTTTAAAAACACTTTTGCAATTGAAGTGTTGCGCATGTCAGCCTCAAGGGGCAAGGGACATGACACTCCCCTCTCCTCAAGATTGCTTGTTCACAAGTAATTTCAAACTCAAATGCTCAAAAATCTCCACCCTTTTCTAAGTGGCATCCTCGAGTGGAAAATTCTTCCACTTCACCAAATACTTTGGAATAACTTTGTTCCTTAGCCTTTTCTCCCTCATATCTATGATAGCTTCGGGCTCCAAGACCAATTTCTCTTCGTCATCAAGTAGGGGCAGCTCCATCGAAGGAGTAACCTATTGTCCAAGGGCCTTCTTAAGGCATGACACATGAAAAATGTTATAAATCTTGTTGTTCTCTGGAAGTTCTAGTTCATATGCAACCTTACCAATCCTCCGTATGATCTTATAAGGTCCATAAAATCATGGCTTTAACTTCTTAGCATCACTTCCCTTGAAGGAAGATTGTCTACAGGGCTGTAACCTCAAAAATACCATGTCTCCCACTTCAAAAATCCTTTCAATTCAGTGGCAATTAGTGCCGGTTTTGGGACTGCTGTAGATTTTCTTTGAGTGCATTCACAATGTCTAAGCTTTGTTGAATCAAATCTATAGCCCCCGATACTCTAATATGCAAAAGAATTAAATCCATGAATGAAATAACATCACAACCATAGAGTTCCTTGAAAGTAGTTGTTGGAAAACTAGCTAGATAAGCACAATAAAAATGTATATCATATATAAGTGGGAGTATGTAAAATGTATATAGAAGCCTTGCATATATAGGCAAGGATAAGAAGGTGAGAAGGTAGAAGTTAAACTTTGACTACCCCTTCAAATGTGCTAAACATCCAAGCTCAAGTGGCAAGTGTGTAAACATGTGTAAGGTGTGCATGCAATAGGTGTCTCAAGTGATGATGACACATGTCTCAACCACATGAGGTGAGACAAAAGCATAAAAAACCTAAGTAAACTTAAGCTAAATGTGAATTGTTCAATCCTAGAAGGGAGATGTTCTAACTAGATATGTAAATACACTATTTACACTAACATCCCCCCTTAAGTGCAACTTGGTGAGTAATGTATGCAAGGATGATGAGTCTCGGCTACTAGCCATGTTAGGTACTCATGTACAAAGTTCTCATAAGCAAAGGAGAAAATCTAGTGAGAACAAAACTTCTCTCCAAAAGAGAAATGATACACTGTAAATGTACAATTGAAGAAGATAGGTGATAGAAGGACTTACGATGACCCTGCTAGGACTACAACACAAAGTACAATACATGTTCCCCCCATAGGAGAGAAAGGAGAGAAGGTCTATGTGAACCCCCAAAAATGTGAGAAAGAATGAACTCCATGCAAATGAATGCTCCCTCTCAAAACTGAGATGAGAAGAGAAACCATGCAACCTCCCCTCAAAATGATGTTTGTAGTGCTAGTAGATGATCGACATTGGATAGTGAAGATGATCCACGATTGCTGAACAACATTTCTTTCCTTGGGAAGAAACAACACCACAAAGGTGTGCAAGATGACTTCCCATTCCAGATAGGAATATACAAGAAGAAGGATGAATGTCTTTGAATTTTGCACATGATCCAAAAAATTAAATGACGTCTTTGAATGATGTTCAATGACCTCCAAGCAAATGCTAAATTGTGACAAATATTGATATGATGATGATTGAGTCGAAGATGTGGACTCATGAATATCCACAAAATCTGCCACTATAGAAGCTGATGTAGGCAAGGCAAGAGCAGTAATGTCCAAAGAACTGATGTATGGAATGTCAATGCATGCCATATAGCTACAATCTGAATCCCATGTGAAGTCCCATTGTAAAGAATCTTTAGATGCTCTTAGTGAAGCGTCTCTAAACTCTGTAGTATCGCAAGAATTGTCATCATAGAGAAGATCGATGTCCTCGATACTATCTTCCAAATTCGCAATGTGGAACTCTACAAACAAAGATGATATGTTTGGTAGAAATCCGTCCCAATGTGCTGGAAAACTTGTATCAATATCTTGGTGCAAGGAATCTTTGGAATTTCTCAAGGAAGCAACTCTAGATTTAGATATAGCAATAGGGGAGGAGATCTCAATGCATGTCAACGGACTACATTGTTCATCTCTAAATGATGGTGATGTCTCACAAGACGTCCGAGTGAGACTAGATGTTTCTACAAGTGCTAGATTAGAAAAATATAGCAAGCTGATTCTATGTGTAATGTAAAGCTGTTTTAATTGATGAAGTTTCCAAGCAAAGTGTCGAGTCATTAATTTTTTAGAACATGCATTCATCTATGGTATGCTTTTTCCTTGCACAATAATCATATTTGATTTTCCATGGATTTGGAGACATGATTATAACCAACAAAATCAAAAGTAGAAGAAAATGATTAAGGGAAATGCAGAAGTGCTCAGGACACAATTCATAGAAGTGCTCAAAGGCACAACTCAAGACACCCCCCTTTGATTCAAGTTTAGATCCCCCCAAAATGATTAGTGCTGAAAAATGCTTTTAAGGGAAATGTGGAAGTGTTCGAGACACGACTCATGGAAGTGCTCAAAGGCACAACTTAAGACACCCCCCTTGATTATTACTAATTTTAGGCCCCCCAAAAATGATGGACAAGAGAAATCACAATGTTTGTTAATTTTGGATGCCAAAATTGACCATTTATAATGCATAGCAATTTTTACAAAACGTCTTATCCAAAATTTAAAATAACATGCAAATTTGAATTCTTTGCAAAATTTTACTACTTGTCAAAAACAGTTTGCAAAGTTTTGACTCTTAGGGTGCAAGTTAAGCTCCGCTGAAATTCGCTTACAAATATGGCTTCAAAGGCCAAAAAATTACATCAAAACAACACAAAATCAAAATCATCTCAATGCCAACTTTTTGGCAACAAAATCAGCTTCTCGTCAACTATTTACACTTGAAAATCTGACTCCCCGTTTGCAAGATATTTCAAAAGGAAAATGTGCTCCCCCTTATAAGCATATGAAGATAATCTTATAGTCAAATTCGACTGCTAACATAAAATGTTACAGGTTATCTAGACCTTTAGTTGTTAAATAGCTAACGACTAAAGGGTGACTTTAGATGTTTAAGGATAAAAAAATTTGACCTTTTCCTTAACATAAAAACTACAGTCACTATAAAGATAACATTTAAATATTGATTGGTTACATAAACCATTAACATAATAAAGAACACAGAATGCTAGGGTTTTCAAGCTCGCAAGAATCCCAAATCCTCCCAACAAACTAGTCAAACCTTCTCTTTCCTTCATCTTTTACACGACATAGGAATGTGGACTGTGCAGTTGTGAAGTCTTCATGTATGAGAGGAAGACCGTTGGGTATGTGAAAATCAAGTCATGGGCCTTAGATTGAGGATGGGGTCATGTGTGGAGAGTGGAGGAGCTCGAGATGTATTGAGCCCAATCTCAAAAAGTTGTTGATGGGGAGTGTGCTAGTAGGTGCCTGTTGAGGGCATTGTCGCAGAATAATCTATGAAGCACCTCAATGTTTTTGATGACTTTACTGCTTGGATCAAGGTCACTCGTCCTAGAAGATGTTGTGAATCAATACAACTACTCCCTTTTGAGCCCTCTAGCAAACCTAGATCAGCCAATGTGCAAGCCTTTGATGTAGCATGTGAAAGGGTCGTGCCAAAGAATATGCCCTTACAAACATCTTGCAAAAAAAGAGATAACAATAGATGTTGCGAGAAAGCCCAAGATGAGGGCTCAATGTGGCCTCAAGAATGCCCAAAATAGGGGGAGGATGCTAGTTGCGACAAGTTTGCTGGAGAAATTGCCTAGCAGCCAAGTCCTTCAAATCTTACAACTGCAATAAGAAGTTGATAGGCGCCCGCTTTTGCTTTGCTGTTAGGGACAACAAGAGGCCCATTAACTTGCCTCACCTTCGACGCCTTCACAATTCACATATCTAAAATGACACAATTGTTCTTGGAGTGGCTACTCGCTAGTGTGGAGGGTGTTGGGATCTGCAAGAATCATTTGCAGATTTCGCTTCTTGGAGGCAATCTTTAGGCAAAAAAAATCCTTGATGTTGTATGGTGATCAATGTTTAGGATACCAAATGTACAAGTCGATAGGCGTAAGTGTTGCTATTAGTTCTCCAAGTGTAGGCTGAGAAGGGCCAAAACAAGTGAAAGGAGATTCCTTGAAAGCCTTGAAACAAAAAACTCACGATCTCTATCATGATAAAACATTTCACAACTGGAAATCCATTGGCATTGTTGAATATGAGCCAAATCCCTATACTTGTAGGTTGCATGGCCGTTCCTGAGGAGGAGACTGCATGGAGAAGAAATTCACAGGTAGAGGATCCACTTCCTTGAATGATTATTTGGTAATGAGCCCAAGTCTTTGAGGTGTGAAGGAGTATGTGTTGCACAGGTTACAATTCCCTACGCCTCTTGAAGTCATGGAATGATGATATGCACAACTTCTTAACACAAGAATGCAGATAGTGGCAATGTGACAAAGGTTTTCCACCTATGGATAGAGTAGAGGGCCATGCAACATATGAGAATGGCCATCTGTGTAGTGGGTGAACAATGGAAAGGGCCCGCTTAGGTAGGGATATAGATTATAATATCTATGCCCACAAGATAATGGTGGCTTCCAAACCCTCAACCAGATAACAAACAAGTGAAAACTTGCAAAAACCATTGGTTTTGCCACTAACCAGGCAAAATTTTGCCCTATAAACTGCAAAATTGATTAGGAAACTTGCAAACTTTGATTTTGCAAAAAAAATTTTCCCTTTGAAACAAGAATTCCATATAGTACGAAATTATGTACAATGTATGGTCATATAGTTGTATGTTACAAGGTACAGGGGCAAAAAAATTGCAAAAAAATAAAGTTACATTTTTTGCCAAACAAATAGTATTTCTTCGTTTCTCGGGCCTTTCAAACGCAATGGTGGTGTTTGTTTGGCTCTACAACACTCCGATGATATAGCTATGTGCTGAAGTCACTTTGATGGGAGGAGAGGTACAATCATGGACAAAACATTGGTATGCAATAAGCTAAGAAAGTCGAGCAATCTCATGCAAGCATCAAACCAGTGCCTTCAACCAAAACTAGATCTTATACCGTGTTAGAAAACTTGCAAGAATCCGAAAGCACAATATAACCTTCCACTAGTGAAACACAATGAGCACAATAGAAATTCCTATCATATACAAATGAGAGTATGCAAAATATACATAGAATCCTTGCATATATAGACAAGGATGAGGAGGTGAGAAGGTAGGGGTTAAACTTTGACTACCCCTCCAAATGTGATACACATCTAAGCTCAAGTGACAAGTGTGTGAACATGTGTAAGGTTTGCATGCAATAGGTGTCTCAAGTGATGAGGACACATGTATCAACCACATGAGGTGAGACAAAAGCATAAAATACTTAAGTAAATTTATTGTAAGTGTGAATAGGTCAATCCTAGAAGAAAGATGTCCTAACTAGATATGTAAAGATTCTATTTATGCTAACATGAATCATACCTATGGACATGTGATGAGTAGAATTGTAGCAATATGCCCCAAGGTGCGGCCACCTAACCCATGTTATTTGCTACTTTGTAACATAGTTCTTCAAGTAACCCTCTATCCATTTTTTCACAATTTTCGTTTCCCCATTGGCTTGAGGATGATTGTTGGTGCTTGGGGTCAATTCCATACCTGACAATCAAAAAAGTTCTTGCCAAAACAAGTTGAATTTTTTTTGTACCTATCAGTTATAACGTTCCTTGGCAGCCCATCAAGTCTAAAAATCTCTCATGTAAGTGAGCATATTTAATGAGTATCAATAACCACATAGATACAATCCTTACCTTGCACCTTTGGGAGTCTTGTGATGAAATCCATGGGGATACTTTCCCATTTTTAATTTGGAATGGGTGTGGGCTGCAACAAACCAGCTTGAAACACATGCTTTGTTTTGTTTTGTTGACAAACCAAACACTCCCTAACATGCCTCAATTCATCACTTTTGAGCCCTTTCCATGAAAAACGCTCCCTTACCTACTTCTATGTCTTGTAGCACCCTAGATGACTAGCAAGTGGTGGGTAGTAACATGCCCCCAAATTTTTCTCCCTCACCTTTGAATCTGGTACAAGATACACTTGATCCTTATAAAGAATGAGCTCATCAACTACTTTGTACCTATCATCTTGTAGCATTCCTTCTAAAATGTCAATAGCAAAGGTGTTCTTGGCATATTCAGCTATTATAGAAACCTTCCATTCAATAGTTATATCAGTCGTAGAACAAAACTAAGGTTTCCTAGAGAGTGCATCAGCCACCACATTATTCTTTCCACTTAACATATTCAATGTCAAAATCATAGGCTTGTAGCTTACTTACCTAGTTTCGCTACCCATCATTCAAATCCTTTTGATTGAGGAAGAATTTCAAGTTGTTATGATTCATTTTTACCACAAGATTACCACAAACCAAGTATTGGTTGAATTTGGCTAGTGCATGCATGATTGCTAACATATATTTTTCATAAATTGAGAAACTCCTCTCCATCTCCTTGAGCTTCCTATTCTCGAATGCTATTGGGTGCTTATTTTGCATCAAAACTGCTCCAATTCCTTCTTTTGAGGCATCACATTCTAAACCAAAAGTAAGTGAAAACTTTGGAACAGTAGAAAATAGGACATGAACTCATTACCTCCTTGAGCTTGTTGAAATATTTGTGTTGAATTACTCCATGAGAAGGCCCCCTTCCTAAATCTATCAATGGGGTTGCATGTTGTGAAAACCCTTTGACAAACCTCCTATAGCCCACAAATCCCTTCAAATGTGACAATGTCCTAGGCCTAGGCCACTCCCTTATTGCTTTGATATTCTTCTCATCCACGCTAACCCCTTGGGCACTAACCTTATGCCCCAAATACAATATCTTAGTCAAACCAAATTCACATTTGGATGCTTTGGCATAGAATGAATGCTGCTCTAATATGCCAAGCACCTCATTTATGTGCTTCAAGTGATCGTCCCATGTCTTATTGTAGATCAAGATATCATCAAAGAAAACCAACACAAATTTCCTCAATTGTAAGACAAATACGTGATTCATGCATGATTGAAAGGTGGTAGGTACATTACTCAACCCAAATGGCATGACCAAGAACTCATAATGCCCATAATGACACCTAGAATTTGTTTTGTGCACATCTTCATCTCTAACCTTGATTTGATGATAACCCTAACCATAGGTCAATTTTGGAGTACACCACACTGTGAAGCTCATCTATCAACTCATCGATCTTGGGTATAGGGTGGTGGTTTTTGATTGCTTTCTTGTTGAGGGCTCTATAACCAATTCACATCCTTATAGTCCCATCTTTTTTCATGACCAACACCATGGATGAAGCAAATGGGCTAGAGCTTGGTCATATTTGCCCCATGTCCAACAAATCCTTGATTGTTGTAATGTCCCCATTTTTGGGTTCTTTTGCATTGTAGTTGGCTTTGACCTTCTTGGTGTGTGTCAGCCTTATCAGAGAGGTTATTTCATGTTACCAATGAGCTTAGATGATCTAGAGGACTTAGATGGCACTTTTTGAAGTTATTTTTGGCTTCTGGTGTATTCTCCAAGATTCTTGGAGAGAGCATCTATTTATAGTAAGTCATTGGTCATGTCCAATTCTCATTATTTATCATCAGTATCACTCTAGTGCAGTCAATTTTTGATTTCGATGCTTTTTGATGGTTTCTGCAAATTGGATGTATTAATGAGCTATAATTTATTTATTTTTACTAAGGTTGCTAATTTTATTAAAATAATTTAATGGGCACCTTGGTATAATAGCTCGTTGGAATGAGAATTGAAATTTTTAAAGGTTGGATGCCAATAAAGTGATTTTTGGTGCTGAAAATGTTTAAATAATAATATAAATCACTTTTTAGAGTAATAAGGCATATTTTTTTTTTTTTTTTTTTTTTTTTTGAATTCAAAGGGTAGCAGCTTTTGACCCGAACTATGAACGGATACAACCATTCAACAATACCACTAGCGGAGTTGAACCATGGTGGCAAGAACAACAATGCCACACAAGCCATCACACCATGCCCATCCGTTAACCAGGCATATTTAATTTATAAAGTGATTTTATATTATTCTTCGAAAAGCTTTTGGAAATGTTATAAAAGGAGTTTTGTGAGCTCATTTGCATTATTCAGAATATTGTTAATTTCTTTTTGGAGATTTGTGCCTGTGGCCAGATTTACCATCGGATGGATGAAAATCCCGAAGGTTTCCTAACAGATGAAAACATGGAAGGTGGTGTGGTTCCAACCAGGGATTGACGGAGTGCTAAATATTTGGGATTTGGGGACAAAAACCCTCAAAATCTGTTTGAGCGATTTCATCAAAAAGTCATCATTGTGCAGAAAGTCGGTAATTGAATAGAAGGGTTTTATTTGCACTTTTGGAGAAGTCTTGCTAGGTAAGACAAAATTGTTTAAATTTTTGTTTTTTGTGCCATGGAGGGAAATAGTTGCAGATTTTAATCAATTTAGGCTGGGCGATATGATTCATCAAATTGGTGATTGCATGAGTTGAGGCATATTCATATACAGGTTTACAGGCGTGTTACTTTCTAAGTAGGACACTTGAGTTGTATTTGAATAGAGCGATGGAAATAAGATTCAAGGAAATTAATGTTCACCATAGCTGAGTTTAACATCTGTTAGTGCAGGTTGAAGATTTAGCAAGGGTGTTGTGGAGACGTCTAAGTTAATTGTTGTTGTCCCTTGTCACTAATTACCAGCAGTTAGATGTGAAGTTACAAGGTTATATTGCACGTTCCAAGCCGTTAAACTCCCTTTATGTTGGGCGATTAATTATATGAGGGTCCGTGCCATGTACTTTGGCCGCCAAGAGTAGGCAAGTGGGTGGATGGTTGCATACAGATAGGTCACCTGATTGGATAGTTGAAACTGTGATCAGAGAAGGTGTGAGAAGTTTATGGGATACTTTTAATGTTGGACTTGGGTTTTTGTTAATGCTGGTCGATTATTGTTCATAGTTGATGCCTATAAGAGTCAGGAGTTGCACTGTGGATGAGTCAGATGTTTACAAGATAGGCAGAAGTTCCCTATTCTGGCCTTGTGAAATTAACGACAGCAGATCCCTTAACTGACAGCCATTATATTTCCTGTAGCTGGGCATTTATAGCAGTCCATTAATGACCTGGAAGTATTGTAGACCAAAGGTGTGTATTGTTGAGGATATTCAGTGTTCATATCTTGGTGAATTGTTACAGTTGTATCTTTGCAATGCCAATTGCTACTTTTTCAGGTTGGGTCTGAAATATCTTTATTTCTGTGCATTTGTAGCAAGCTGTAGTATTAATTCCTGATGGTTATTGTTGCTATGGTTTAATGTATGCCAACTGTTTGACATATTGACTTAATGCCTCAATGGAATTTCATGAAGTTAATATGATTTGATAAATTGAAAGCATTCTCCAAGTGGCATCTTAACAAACAAACTGAAAATAAATCAATGGCATTCAATCTGTTTGACAAAATGTTTATTTGAAAATCATTGGGAAGTATTGCAAAAAATTTGGAAAGAAACAGGGGTGGTATCTTACAATTTCCTTCTCAATCTCCTCCTTGTATCTCCGAGTGTGATGATAAGGAGTAGTGATGACAGGTTTGCTCCTTCCTCAAGCTCAATCACATGTTGAAAGCCCCTATCCGGTGGTAAACTTGGAGGAATTTCACTGAACACCTTGCTATGTTTATCCAGGATGGACTGAATGTCAACATGATAAGACCTCTCATCCTTGGATGGGCCAATATCTATAATTAAACACTTTGCTTCCCAAGTTACTTAATCCCTACGAAAAGCCCTCTCCATTCTCTTAGCTGAAACAACCATGGGACCCTCATTGAATAGGCCGCAAAGGACTACCTCCTTCCCAAGTGAGTGCAACCATTGCACTCCCAAGACCAAATCCATCTCACCAATGCCGACCACATAGAAATCATCTAGCATCTTGTGCCCTCCTAGAGTCAACTCCATATGTTGAATTATTTGTTTGCATGGAATAGTAAACCCCTCAGCCATTGCCACATTAAATCTCTCAAATTCTTCTGTCCTCAAATCCAACTTAGCTACCAAACCCTCATCAATGAAGTTGTGGGTTGCTGACTCTATTAATCAAAACTATCACCCTACAACCCTGTAAAACTCCTCTAACTCGAAGAGGGTGATATCTAGGTGCTCCTGAAAGTGCTTCAAGTGTGCCTCCTGAAGCATCGCTTCCTACCTTCTCATGTTCAATCTCATCCAAGACAATTTCAGGCTTGGGTTCCTCAACCTCTAAATCATCATCAGATACTACCTCATTGAAATGTACTTGTCCCTTTTCCAAGCATCTATGTCTTGGCTCCCATGGCTCTCTACATGTGAAACACTACTACTTCCTTCGAAGCTCATTCTTAGATTCTTCCATCTTGCTTGGTTTAGGAGGTAGTACCTTAGGTTGCGAAAAATCCTTATGGAAGGGTCTCCTATGCTGCCCCGATGGTGCATTCCTAGAATAGGACCCAGTTTTATGTTTATGCATTAGCCTCCCGTGTGATACTTGCAAGTGCTCCTATCTGGGGCCAATTTCCTTAGACCTAAATCAACTGCTGCTCCTCAGTTTGGCTGCCTAGGTCTCCCACACCATCTAGTGATGAGCTCTTGACTATGGCAGATTTTGTTTTAAATCTGTTTGTGAAATCGCCTCCAAACAACCTCAGTGCACAGGGATTGTGGCTTGTCAAACTTCAGGCCTTTTAACACTCGATAGGGTTTGCATTCTAGAAGTGCTACAAATTGGTGAAATCTGTCTGAAAACCCTAGCATGCCTTCAGTGACCTGAAAATGCAAATAAATAGATGCTTAAAAATAGGGCATGTGGCCCAGCTTAGGCGACCAAACTGCATTTTAAATTTGAGCACCCACTTTTAATATTTAGAATTTTAAATTTGAAGTATATTTTATATTTAATATTTATTATTTACTAAGTACAAAATTAGTGTTTGAAAACACTTTTGCAATTGAAGTGTTGCATGTCGGCCTCAGGGGGCAAGGGACATGACATCCTGAGGCATCACTATGCAAGAATGCATTTTGCAATAGTGGCAGTGCTATGCAAGAATGCATTTTGCAATAGTGGCATTGTTAAGACGAGTGCCTTTTGCAATAGTGGTAAAACATTACTATTCAAATAGGATTGGTATCTCTCTTGATCCTTGAGCATCACTATGACAAGAATGCCTTTTGCAGCAATGGCATAAAATAGCTATGCATTGCTATAGTAGCTGTGTGAAAAATTGTGATAAAGGTGATAACAAGGACTCTCAGAATAAAAACTGAAGAAGATGAAAAATTTGAACTTGCATTTTCAATTTAAGGGGAAAAGATGAAGGAAAGATAAACTTAGTCAGTGCAAGCAAATGTTGATTCAAAATAGGGAGAACAGTGGTTGTACAACAAAGATGCACATATGACTATATGTACTGTTAAAAGTATATTTCATCAAATCTTTCTTTGTTCATGAATCATTTTCTGCTGCATTTTCTGAAGATAATGCTTAGCAGAATTTTATTTATTCTGTGTACAGTTATTGTTCAGATCTCATGATATATTTGTTTTCCACTCAGTTTTTTCTTTTGTTTATGCATTCAGGTCATGCGCACCAGAGATGGAAGCCAAGTAGCCAAACAGGAATACAATCCAGTGGAGTGGTCATTTGCAAAAACTCCTGTGGTAATAAACTATGTTTTGTATTTATGAAAATTATTCTAGCTTCAATTTACTCACAAACATTTTACCTGAGATATCATTACCTATGGCCAGGTCTAAACTATTCAAATAGAAAATTTTCAGTTTAGATATAATACAAGTAGCTTGTTTAAATGATCCAAAATATACATTTGAAGGGTTTTTGGTAAACATGGACCTTATTTGATTGACGTTGAATGTTGTGATTTTCTTGACATTTTCTTTGGTTGAATGCTCAAGCAAGGTGAAATAAATATTGTAGTAATCAGTTTTGCAAGTCTCTTGCCAATTGTATCACCTCGTAACTTGTTAACTTACAGGGTGCAAGTAAAGTTAGGGAGTGGATCCCTGGTTTCCAAGAAATTGAGAAATGTCTTCTAATGCTTGTGATGGCTTAGTTTCTTACACTTTCTTTGGAGGAGCATCTGAAGTATGCAATAGGCTTAGCTTGAATGAGTAAGTTGTTCACTTACCTGTTTGGGTAAGGTTAAACTAGGTGTTTCAAGGAGGAGGAAGAAAGCTGTGTGGTAAGAAGCAGTCATTCTTCAGAGTGACTGTTCTTGTTTCCTGCCCATTGTTGCCATTAGTACTAGTTATATTTTTGTAAGAGTTTTAACTCAAATTTATTTGTTTTGGTTCCCCTTTGGGAAAAGGTAAACAAAGAAGTTGAAATGATGACTAAAGACTAGGAGGAAGTGCATGTTGTGCCTGCTGGCTTTATGTTGGTGTTAGTTGCAAGGTGATGCTGCCTTTTCTAAAGTATGTAAGTAGGTTTTGCTATGTTCTGTGGTACTGAAGAAGTGGGTGTCACTACACTTGTCTGCATTGTTGGCTAAAAGGGTGTCTAGATTTTGCAGATTAGTGGCATGAAGGAGTGAGTTCACTGCGCTTCTTGTGGAAGGTTGTTGGACTCCTCTATCTTTGTATTGGAAAGTAATGGGGAGTTGTTCTCTGCTAACAAATGGTAATGGGCAGTTGTTCTATACTAGAAAATAGTGGAAAAGGAGTAGGTTAGTTAGTCTCCACCATCTAAAAGAAGAGATGGTTGGCTAGGTTTGGTTAGCAGTATCTTCCTCTCCAAGTATGAGGAAGTAATATGGGTATGCCATATATAAAGAAAGAACTGTTAGCTTCGCTGTTTGGAGCATGTCAAATTTCACAGGGGATGTGCTGACTACACCTTGTGACACACCTTCAC
This sequence comes from Sequoia sempervirens, assembly GCA_007258455.2. NCBI lineage: Eukaryota > Viridiplantae > Streptophyta > Pinopsida > Cupressales > Cupressaceae > Sequoia > Sequoia sempervirens. Next base: position 15,767 of record VDFB02294488.1, on the reverse strand, counting down.
ATCCATCATTGAACTCCTTCACACCTTTATGAATCAAGAGTTAGTCACTCGAGCTCCACCTCTTTAGAACCAGCCTAGCCAGGCCTCCCTTCTCTAACAATGTCACACAACCAATATGGTAGACACTTCTTTAAACACTGCTTGAGCAGAGCAATGCCCCCAGTGTACTTACTGACCCTACAAGGGCAAGCAACCCACTTCTTCCCCAACATAAATAGTCATGATATACTATCAACTAGAAGAACTTTGAAATTTGAGACCTACTTCTTGTCCAAATTTTGTAAAGTAGTAGGTTGTAGTTGTCAATAAATAAATGAATGAATAAGTTAATATGTAATTAGTCCTCAACAGTTGGTTGACAATTGGTAGTTACCAACGATTGGTGTTCTCAACCAACGTCGGCTTGCTATATATTTCTTTATTGTACTCATAATCAGGGACCACGTGCATGTATCTTGTAACTATTGAACATCTGTTGAATGAATGAATACAAAGACATATCTTCCTGAAACATTGCTATGAGTAATTGTTATTTTCTGGTATTATTTTATTTTTGTTTACTCTCTGTTATGGCGAAGACAAGAAGAAATTCACAACATATAGAGCAACATCATATGGCTTAGGAGATGCTTGAGCATACGGACATGTTTCATCCTATGCACAGTATGGCCTGACATCGTACAGACTTGCATGGGCACCAATCGTACGACATACCATTGTACGGTGCAAAGAAAATCTTATTAGTGTATGTGAGGAAGTTAATGATGTACGGCTCGGGTAGAATTTAGTCTATTTCCACATCGTATGGCCAAGGGGTTTCCACATAGTATGATCAAGGGTGTTCCACACTGTACGACATACAAACGAGAAAAATTGCAGCGTACTACTTGATAAGATTGAACACAATACGATGGGAAAAACAATTTCACATCGTACGACTAGGAAAGGGGTACACCATACGGTCTACAAACAGACAACTTACGAACAGTGTGAGAGTTTAGGAATCATATGGCAATTTCAATTGGCAAAGCAAAATAAGTTTTCTAGTCACCAACCTTCATTTTTCTCCTACACAGTATGGCTAGCAACATTGGTAGACAGTTATTATAACTGTCTTTGGAGAAGGTATCGTCCATTTAAATTTAATTGTGAACTTCAGGAAGCATATTTCAAAATAATTTTTGCAGAGATGGATGCCAGGAACAACAAAGGAAAGAGGGTATTGTTGCATTACAGACCATGAATTGCCACAGGAAAAACTAGCAAAGGGAAGGAGGATGAGACGGTAGTGGATGCAATGACGTGGGATAGTCTCATTGACAGTGAGTGTCTAACATGGTGGTAGAACAACCAAAACAATCATGTGCAGAAGGTGGCATTGAAACATGCACAGGTAGATAAAGTTGTACAACTTCCATTTTCTAATTCTCGAGAATTTGAGCCTTATCTAAAGACAATGGTGACAAGCTACAATAAGTAGTCCCAAAAATCTGTAATTGATTATAGAGGTTGCCAGGTGAGTATTTCATTTTGGCCAACAGATTTTAGTAGGTTGTTCAACATACCTTCCACAGGCACAAGTGTGTGCAAGCCCATAGGGAAGATCACTCTACAACATAAAGAGTCATCCCTTTGTAGAATATGTCGACTAGACTTGACACAACAGGAAAAAGATAGTATATGGAATGTGGGGATAGGGGCTTACGGATTTGTTTTGGCTTGGTAGAATGGAAGTGTATTATAGATTTAATCAAATGCTGACTAACAAGTGCTAGTTGAGCATTAGATGTAGCCATATGGATGATCGATTATATGATTGGCTTGAGTATGTGCAAGGTATACAACTAGGCGAGAATGTTGTTAGAAATAATCAGAGAGTTCCTTGCACAAAAACACAAGGCATTCTACATGATGCAACACATTGCTCTCTTCCTCAACACCATTCATACTTAGGTTCTTGTCAAGAAATGGGATAAGTTTTAGCTTGTATCATAGCTAGATCCTTCATGGCCAACAACATTCTACTCGACGACCCTCGATATGCAGGCACTTGGGGGAGAAGAGATATCACAATCAATAAGGAAGAAAAGAAAGTAAAGGATGTGTTTGGCGATGGGGCAGACAATGCTAAAGACTACGAGCCTATAGAATTATCATCCTCTACATCGGCCACTATATCAATAGAGGTATCACTCATTGTTGATGCATAGTCCTTACAAGAGATGGAGATAGATGAGGCATTCCCCGTTAGTGAGACTACTATAGCAATGCCAGCTACACTGCCAGTCACACCACTAGTCTCATTGCCAATAGTGCCAAACATACCGTCGGTCACATCGCCAGTCTCACTACTAGCAGTGCCAGCCATACTGCTAGTTACATTGCCAACCCCATTGCCGATAATGCCAGCCGTATTGCTAGTTACACTACCATCACTGTCAGTTCCATTGCCAACTACGTTGCCAGTTACATTGTCGGCATGATCCACTCTACCCACTAAGGTCACCATACCAATGGAAGGAACTTTGCCTGGGAACATCACTTTGCTGACAAATGCCACACAAATTGATTGTTGGTTAGACTTACTTGGGCTTTCAATGCAGGTGCCAAATTTTCCCTCACTGAGTTATCCAAGAGTCACGGTTGAGGGACTCGAGCAGCAGAAGACTGATTAGTCAATCATGGTTGTCAATAGTGTGTAGCTTGGCCCTTCACAAGCAAACCCATTGAATGTTGCACACTCTTAGGAGATTGGGAGACCCTCTTAGGTATCACAACCACCTTCGGTTGCATAGGAATTGCCATGGACCAACCCATCGGGTGAGGATTAGGAAGAGGAGTCAAGTGACTCAGAGGGGATAATCATTGAGATCGCTAAGCCTGATGAGACAAACCCACTTGGCACGGTCCAAAGATATATACAGGATCTATAGTCTATGGCCATGGTAATGTAGGAGGTTGGGGACATCTCTAGGCGACTGGACATAGGGCATTCTTTGCTGGTGGCAAAAGAAGCCTAACGTATTTTGACATTTGTGCAGAGTGTAAAGGGGAGTTTACTCGATGCTTCACTTCTCGCTAGGCCTTCATTAGGGAGGAGAGTTGGTAGAGTGATTTCAACTTTGTTTGGCATAGAGACCTTTTTCAGAGATTTGTTTTATAGGCTGAAGTGTTAGATAGTCTCCATTGACAAGCTCTCACAGCATAAGGATGAGGCCCTCAAGATGGTGTAGACAGTACACACTAAGTTGGCCGAATGTACATGGAAGTTTCAAACAAAATTGGCTCAGCAAGTTGAGCTCACTGTAGAAGAATGGGCTAGAGTGACTACCGCAAAGGCCATGTTGGTAGAGAAGTGAGCTCGAGTTAACCAAACATCAACTGATGGAAGCTGCACAAATGGTCAAGGCAATGAGGGAGCGAGAATTGGTAGTAGAGCACCATTTGAACCTGCATGTAGAGGAGGTCCATAGGCTTTGACAACTTTGATCCTCGACGTCCACTCCCACATCTTCTGTGCATCTAGGGACATCTTCTCATCCCACTTCTCAATAGTTTTGGTTTGGGGTTGTTCAACTCCCATTTTTGTTAATTGTCATTTGGAAGACGACTTTCTTTTTGGGGGGTTGATGTAGATGTCAATAAATAAATAAATAAATAAGTTAAAATGTAATTGGTCCTTGACAGTTGGTTGTCAGTTGGTAGTTACCCGTGGTTGGCATTCTCAACCAACGTCGGCTTGCTATATATTTCTTTATTGTACTCATAGTTGGGACCGCATGCATGTATCCTGTTACTATTGAACATTTGTTGAATGAATGAGTACAAAGACATATCTTCTTGAAACATTGCTACGAGTAATTGTTATTTTTTGGTATTATGTTATTTACGTTTACTTTGTTAATCATTCAAGTAGAATTACCAAGTAAACATAGGTTTGCTGCACTCCACTAACTAATGCATTTAAGGAATTAGTTCACTTCACTTCTTGGAGTTCTTGGGCTAAAGGAGTGGTTCACTACCATCTCTAACTTTGTTGTGGGTTTAGGTGGTTTATTGCACTTCCCCAAGGTTGGTTATTAGACAAAGGAGTTGGTGCATTGTACTTCTTTGTTGGTAATGAATGAGTTGGGTGCTTGTGCTCTTTAAAGGAGTTGTTTTGCTATTCTCCTAGGAATGATGGGCTATAGGAGTAGGCTCACTGTGCTCTACTGGAGAATAAGTAGTGGGTTTGTTGTACTCTCCTAGACTTGAAATAGAGGATTAAAGTTTCGTCCTTGGTGTTCAAGGGGCTTGATTGGAGTTGGTTTGTTGAAGTGTGGGGTGTCTAGGAGTGGCATGGCAGTCCTTTGGTGGACCCATTCTATATGTAAATGGGGATTTTTTGTACTTTGTATGACATATATAAAGAATGAAGGTTTCATTTGGCTCGGTTCATTGGTTGTCAACTCCTTGGTTCACTAGTGTGGTTGTTAAAGAGGCATGTTTGCTTGGCTTGATTAAATATTTGTGCCTTCACTTTACTCAAAGACTAGTGGTTGGCACTATGCAAGACTTTGGTGTTTGAAGGAGTTGGGTATCTATGCTTATGGAATAAAGGGAGTGTTTGGGTTCACCTTTCTTATGGGGGTGATGGAGTGGATTGGTAGGGCTTTCTTGGGCTCAAGTGTTTTGGTTAAGGGTGAGACTATGGGTGGTTGGGTGCCTCTATCCATGGAATAGAGTATTATAGCTCTGCACATTGTAAGATAAGTGACTTGTTGATCTGTACACAATCAATGCCATAGATCAAATGGAAGTTTGTCCCATCATGTAATGGGGAAATAGTATTGATTTTAGAGCCAATGAATGTTGCATAGTACACCTATGACTCGCTGAATTGATAATAATTAGTCATTGATGTATTTTCCTTAGAGTCAATTTGCTTTAATATAAGATCTGATCTAGTACTTATGCCTCACATAAGGGGCCTAACAATGTTAGGCCTGGGAAAATCTTGGTTGTCTGCTATTTGTAAGATACTACCTGAGGTAAACTTCCCTCTATTAAGGCCTCCCAGGCATCACTAGGTGCCTTATATACTCTCTGGCTAAGATGACACTCACATATTGCCAAGTCTTACTTAGACCTATTGATTTGGGAATATTAGACAAGCTATCAACGAGCATGGTACATATGGGATCCACCTGATCTTTTACTACTTTTTGATGTATCGATGATGCAAAAACACCATTTATGCTGCATGCTTGGTTATTGACACAGAGAAATATGACCTAATTTTAAAGATTTTGTTTTAGACGTTATACAACATTCAATGCCAGTGATTACTCTTGAACTAAAAAAGTTGGGAAGAGCTTGAGTGTGAAATATGTTTGAACCCTTACAATAAAATCTAAGATTTACCTTGAAGTACGTTCAAATGTATGAAGATTATCCATTGTAAATTTAGTAGCTTCAGTCCTAATCCCCTATTGGGTGATGGTAAATCAGAAAGGGAAATGGTTGACCTTATGTGTAAGTATATTGTTGAGTATGAGATATGTGCCTTGTTAAGTTGTGAAAGTCGTTGCAAGAGACTATTTATTGTGTCTAAATCTTGTTCAGAGGGAAATTTATGAAGGGATAGATCTGTTCTTGGGTATGCCAAGTGGCATGTTCTTATTCTAACGTACAAGACAAACAAAATGAAGTCACCCTTGGACTGATTTTGAGACTATATGGAAATCTATCCAACATGCAATTGGAGTAACTTGAACATAGATTGAGGATTCAACTTCAAGTTGAAGAATATGCAAAAAATTCCAGGTGGCAAGCATCTATAGATTCTATACTAAATTCCATCAAATAAATGGGTTCTGAATTGATAAGTAGGGTTCTAAATTGTCAAATAGATGTTGAATGATACAATTAAAAAATGAAGCATAGTGTTGTGCCCAATCAAAAATTTTGCTTCATTAAGGCATTTTGTAAAGAGTGGTCAAAGTCTTGTAAAAATGTTCATCAAAAGTCAAAATTTCTAAAAATAGAAAGTTTCTAAAAATAGACTTGATTCAGGGTTTTTGGGTTTGTTGTCAAATGGATGTTGACAAAACTTACTAAAAATAGAATCTTTGTTTTGAGGGCTCTAACTGATTCTGACTGGTTGAAAGTACTTCCCAATTAGGTTGGTCTAGTCAGAATCGTCAAAAGGTCGGGATTTCTTTGGTGGGTTAATTCTGCTTTTTTAGAAGGCGAAGCACGAGCTCCAAGTTTATCAATGGAGGATTATTTGCTGCCAGGTATCAGATTCAAAGTCTCAAATGTTGTGAAGGCAACTTTAAACTATCAATGATCAAGAAAAGGTGAAGTTCATGTGAAATGGAGGCAAATCTGAAAATGGTGAAATTTATGAAAAAATTCTAACTTTGGCATGCCTAGGTGCCCCTGTCCAGAAAGGGCGCCTAGCATCTCATGCCTTAGTCAAATTTTTCCCTTTTTCAGAAAACATGCAATTTTCTCATCAGCTCAATTCAGTTATGCAGAGAAGTAGTCAAAAGCAGTTTTCAGGGTTGGGAAAAGCAGGAGATCATCTTAGTTATGATCAGGCTTGCCTAATTGACTGCCTTTTAGTCTCTGTTATTCACGGGCTGGAAGGAAACGATGCTTAAAATTGGGGTCAGTGGCTTCCGGCGGAAACATGCAAAGTAAAAATTTGAAAAACATCAAAATTTGGCTAAGGCATGGGATGTTGGGTGCCCCTGTTAGCCAGGGGCACTTGGGTTTTAATGCCTTAGAATTTTTTCGACCCCGACACGCCTTCTTTCCAGTTCAACCTCCGTTGGTAGTTTCGACAGTTCGCAAACTCAATCAGATAATGTCGGACGCTAGTATGGAGGCTGTAGATCACTTCAACAATGGTCAAACATGAGATTGCCATGGTCAAATAGATTTTATCGGTTGGCAATACCAGATTGCTGGCTCGTTGAAGTCGGAGGCAAGCCTTACTGGAAGCAGAAGCAAGCGAAAGTTGAAAAATGAAGAAAAAAATGGCTAACTCTGGCAATGCTAGGCATCCCTATCCAGTCAAGGCACCTAGCATCTCATGCCTTAGTGATTTTTCAGCTTTTGTTGTTCGTTGTTCAAGGACACATCCCCACGCTTGTGCTTTTTTGCCCTACAAAGGAGGAATTCATCATTGGACATGCAAATGGACTTAGATTTTTGCAAACAAAGTTTCTATCTTCATGGATAGACTTCAAAATTTTAGCGCTTTGCAAAGAAAGCGCTTTTTCGTTTCCAAGCTCTATTTAAGAAGGCTTTTGGCATTCATTCTTCATTTTTGTAGATTGGCATCCAGAGGAAGAAAGATAGAATTTTCTTCTCATCAAGATTTGGAGACTCAAACGGGGTGCTTTTTCAATGTTCTTCGTGGATTCGGGATTGGGAAGGACAGAGGCACGCTTTTTCATGGTCCAATCTTCTAGGGCATCACATTTCAAAAATAGGGGGTCAACTTTTTTAGTTTTCGTCAATTTGGGTCCACCTACTTTTTGCTCCTCTTGAAGATTGGGAAATTTTATATTTCCAAAAAATCCGCTTTTTCAGGAAGCCCTTAACTTTTTTGAAATCTAATGAACTGGGTCTCTTCAGAACGTGATTGTCTACAAAACCCAGACCTTAGCTTTTTTCCAGGAATCTTCTTTTTGAAGAGAAACGAGTCACCTTTTTTGGGGCAGCGAAGATTTCCAAGAATAGAACTAAAAGCAGCAATTAACTCAATGCCTTTTCCGAGTTTAACTTGCTATTCTTGTTTCATGCTTATCTATTCTTTGTGAAATTGAAAAATAAAATGTATAGTTGGAACTTTCCCTGCTTTTAAATCAGTTAACTAATGTTGTGTTAGTTTTAGAAATAAAGCTTGCAAGTTGGCAAGTCTAGTTAGTTTAAAGCAAGGAGATTTTAGGGTTACCTACTCCTTGTTTGTGTATAAATAAGGGCAGCCTTGCCCATTATTTTCTTAACTGTTATTGTGATAACAAATTGCTGAGTCTACTTTTGCTGCAACTTTGTTATTCAGCGTCCGTTCACTTTGTGTAAGAGCAAGTTTGCAAGCTTACCTTTTCTGTAAATCATTGTTCAGTTAATGTTCAATTTGTGTCAAGTGTAATCTAGTGTTTGATTGCTAATTTGTAAGCCTGTCTTTGCTATAAATCTGCTGTCCCAGAAGTGTAATTGCTGTTGAAAATTTGAAGGAAATCTCATGCCTACTTTGCTTTGATCTATTGTCTCAATCTCTCTCAGTATTTTGTCTTATGTGTTTTGCTTGCATAATCTTTATTTCAGCTTACATCTTATAAGTACAATGAGTCTTTAGGTGTGATCTGGAAGTAAGTTTATTTAACCATTTGTGTTAATCAAATCATTCCTCGTTTACTTCTAACTCTCAAGCTCTGAATTTACTTGAGTTGTTAGAAGCGTCTTTAGTTTAGGCCTAGTTGTAGTTGAAGTTCTAGAAAAGAGAAAGCCTCAACTACGACGCAAAGAGTTTTATAACCTTGTGCTCTTAGCTGAGAATAAAAAAAACGACTGGCAATAGTTTAGTATTCTTTTTTTAAGCATCATTAGTGAAGAGGGAGCTTCCCCTCCTAATTTGAAGAGCAGTTCAATTGTGCATAGTTGTCTGTTTCTAATCGGCATTCTAGAGATGCGAATTGAAATGCCAAGTGCCAACACATAGAATCAAAATCACGAAAAGCACACAATTAATCGGGAGAATTGCGAATTGGTGGTTTAGATATTTTGACCTACAAAATCACATTTTTCTAATAAAATCAGGGTCAATGGCTGTTGACCGATTTTTTCCTGAGTAAATGCGTTTAAATTGTGTTCAAATTGTTTTTAAATTGCATATGGCATTTTTCTGCAATTTTCAATGCTGTTTCAAAATTTTTTATTATTATCAGTGTTTGCAATACCTATTGTTATTTGGTGGGATGGATTTGGCATTGTTATTTTCGAGTTTCGAAGGCATTTTGTATCATGTCGTGGGTTAGGGCAGATATTGGTGTCGACGAAATACTTATTTGTTTCTTTCTGACTTAGGTTGCGACCATTGTTTCTCTATGATATTTCATGTATTCCAGCTTCTGCTTTACCATCTTTATACAAATGCTGTATGGAATTGCACAGATTTATATTTAGGTTGCCCTCACACTACTAGCAAGGATGTGGCATTTAGACAAGCATCCACCTACAATTTAATTCAAGCTTTCTTTCAGTAAAACTCGTGTTATTCCAATTCACAAATTTCTATGGTTTCTATTCTGTAATGACTTACTGTTTGTCTAGGATTTAGCATTCCAAAATTATTTAATGATATTTTAAAATTTAATTATTATGTAATTTTCTTATTGAGGAGGACAAAATTAGAGCTACATTCGATATTGCTTGGAGAGTCTACCATATTTTGAAAGGAAGAAAATGTTATCTTGAATAATAAAAATTATGATGTCTACGATGTTACCCGAAGGCTACTGAAAGTCTGTTCTTTAGATTTTAACCTTACAAGTAGATCATACAAATTGTTTGCACAAGAAGCAAAGCTTTAACATATATGGTTGCAGGCTCTTCTTAGCTTATTTCAATAGCTCTATCTAATGTATAGGCATGGCCTTATTTATATTTTCTCTGTACTCTTTCTTCTTGCAACACTACTTGAAATAATCAACAGATTAAATGCATCTAACAGCTGCTTGTATCCACTGTTTGGTTAAATTTGCACTTCTTTTACCAGAGAAGAGCCTTCAGTGAGATTAGAAGGTTGAATAGAGCAAAGGTCTGAAATTGTATTGCTTGCTCCATTGTTGGTTGAGATACTAGTAATATCTTTTAAAACTTTGTGGTTGTTTTATTTAGCACTAGTGAAATAGTAGCCAACACTTGCTCTCCAATAAATATTCTAAGCATAATATGAACCTGTGGATGATAGCTAGATTCGTAGAGATAAGATCAGTGATAGTCTCAACTGGTTGTGGAGAGACTTCTTCAGTTTGGCATACAATGAAGTTATCTTCACTATTAGAAGATGGTTAAATGAAGTTATCTTCAGTATTAGTCACTTTGAAGAATGTTTTTTCCATTGCATTGCTGCACCTTGTGATAGTTTGCATATTTCTCTGCTGCTTTGCCTGTTATCAATTAAACTTTGACTGGACAAGTTGTCTTATTATGGCCATCCCATAACAAGCAAATTCGGGCACAAAAATGACGAAAAATCATGATTGAAAATCAGATGGCACAAATACAAAACAAATGAAATTCATAGAGAATGCTTGGGCTAGACCTTTGGAAATGTGTTTAAAACCCTAGCTAGTCAAAAATCACAGGCCAAAGTCAAAAATCATTAGAACCCATGACTACACATGATTTCAGCATTTCTACTGCAGATTTTTTGTAATTATGCAGGAAATTTTGGGTAAAATAACATTGACTGTGATTTACTTTAAAAATTGCAATTTTTTGTGGGGAAAAGATTGCAAAAGCTGGTGATCTGCAATTTCTATGATTAATCATGATTTTTTCACAATTTCTGCTTCTATGATTTAAACACTAAAATTAATGCCTCTAAGAAGTGGTGATAGACAAGAAGTTTCAAATCTTTAATCCACAAAGCAAACCAAGCAATCTCCACTCAAATCCAATCTTGTAAGTTCAACAAATTTTTTCCAATATTCTAAGCAAGCAACAGCTTCAAGAAAACATTCCTTCCAAATTTTCGCTGTCTTGCAATTCTCACTCAAGTGAAACTTGTATAATGAAAAGATAGATGAAAATCAAAACACTTTTGTATATAAGGTCTTAAAACAAAAGCCATCTTTTCCTTTTCCCACCCAAAACTAGATATTTCCAAAGAGCTATTTTTCAACTTAATATGCAATATTTCCTCTAAGTTACTTCACTTGCCTAATAAGCCATTTTTACTTTTTAAATAAGCCAAAAACAGAACAGCATTTTGAAAATCCTATTTAATCATTTGCACATATCAAGAAAAATGCACAAACAAAACTAATGAAAATCACCCAAGAAAAATGCATTTACAGGTCTCACACAGGGGATCTAGAATTGTAATCAATTTGGATATTGGTTTTTTGTTGTTTCAACATCACTTCCTATTACTCTACACAGAGTTGGACAGGTTGACAATGCCAAACAAACCATGTGAGTAATCCAATTAATCACCATTGGGATTTTACTTGTATCTATACACTTCCATCAAATATTACACAAAGAAAATTGATTATGATTTATCTTAAAACCCATTAGAACCCATGACTACACATGATTTCAGTGTTTTTATCACAGATTTTCCATGATTATGCAGGAAATTTTCAGTAAAAGAACATTGACTATGATTGTGTTTTATTTTTATTTTTAAATTGTAGTTTTTTGGGGGAAAAGATTGCAAAAGCCAGTGATTTGTGTTTACTGCTCTATCTGATAAATTAAATACGTGAATTAATGGAGATGAAAATGTATACCAGATACATGCGTAAAATATATCTTTATTCGCACATCAAATTATTATAGAAGAATACCAGAGATGTGTTGTGACCTTTTCACACATCGCCCCATTCAAAATGGGGACCCCTAATTTTCACTCTATTATGGTCTTTTGGCTTTGGTTTCTCTCTCTCTCTCTCTCTCTCTCTCTGTCTCTTTTCTCTGGTTTGCCTTTCGGGGGACGTACCCGCCATTGAGCTTAAACGTCAAAATTTGGCTAAGTTGGAGAATTAGGGTTTGGAACTTTCCCGCCAATCTGAAGTCAAATGAAGTGAATATATTGAAAACAGAGACTAATATTGATGTCAGCATGCTTTCAGCAAGTTTCCACTAAAGTTTCATTAGATTCTGACTACTTACTATTTTTAGTAAGTGTGCAATTTAGGGCGTTCCATCAACATTTTTGAAGTTTCAACAGTCACACCACATCCAGAGCACATCAGGCTGCTCATTGGCAAAATTTGAGCTGAAACGGGCAACTTACTATTTTTAGCAGTCCAACTTCCAGAGTAGATTTCGGGGTTTATATGCAGAGCTTTTCAGTGCATGTTTGGAGATTCCTTCTGGGTTTTCGGAGACCTTCGCGATGGTATAACATGCAAAGTGAGATAATGAATTTCAGAATTCAGTCTTCTGAGGCTATTTTTAGGGTTTGCATGTCAGGGTTTTCTTTGCATGTCTGATGATTCCTTGTGGGTTTTTTGAGAGCTTCGCGATGATGTGACATGCAAAGCAAGATAATCACTTATTCAAGAACTTACTATTTTTAGCAGATGCATTCCGACAGCCACCTCCCAGCATTTTAGAATCACGAACTGATCGCAATGCAACAGAAACGAGGACAAACGGAGGTTGTTTGATATGCATGCAAGATCAATTAGGGTTTCAAACGAGGGACAAAAAGAGGGGTAAAATTAGAAATTTTTAAGCCGGTTAATACCACATGATTAGCATCTTTCAAGCTATCCGCTGGTAAAATTTGAAGGCAAACGGAGCACTTACTATTTATAGTAAGGCATTCCAGAAATTGGCTAAAAATAGTAAGTCAGCAGCAGGTGCCGGTGTCAACAGGCAGGTCACCCTATGAGGAGCACGTCATTCAAATTTCAAATCAAATGAAGTTGTGGAGGTGTCAGAAGCAAGCAGTTACTATAAATAGTAAATCACCTTCAGAAACATGCTATTTTTAGCAGGCCAGCTCAGGATGGCAGTGTAAATAGGTTAACAAGGTCATGAAAGTCCTGTGTTCAAAATTTCAAATTGATCCGAGCTTCTGAGATATGAAAATCAAGGGACTTACTATAAATAGCAGGACATAGAAGCTGGCAAAGACAAGGAGAAAATGTCTAAGTCTGAGTTTCATCCTCCACCCTAGGCCAAATGCGCCTACTTCAGCTGGAGAGCAAGCCAAGCATGAAAATATTCCAAGTGTTCATCCACCTCCAGGGGTAAAATGCGCCCAACTTGCCTTCATGATGTTTAAAAAAAAATTCTAAGTATCAGGTTTCATCCTGCTCATGCCTCCAAATGCGCCCTCACCCTCAAGTTGGCAGAAATGAGAAAAGTTTTCTAAGTCTAAGTCAAATCCTGCAGGCACCCCCATATACGCCTAAAGAAGGATGAAGATGCTAAAATATTCTAAGTAAAGCTCCATCCACCTTCATGCTTCAAATGCGCCCACAAGGTAATGGAGGTCAAGGAAAAAATTCTAAGTATCAGGTTTCATCCTGCTCATGCCTCCAAATGCACCCTCACCCTCAAGCTGGCAGAAATGAGAAAAGTTTTCTAAGTCTAAGTCAAATCCTGCAGGCACCCCCATATGTGCCTAAAGAAGGATGAAGATGCTAAAATATTCTAAGTAAAGCTCCATCCACCTTCATGCTTCAAATGCGCCCACAAGGTAATGGAGGTCAAGGAAAATATTCTAAGTAAAGTTTCATCCACCTGCCTATCTAAAATGCGCCCACTTCAAGGAGAGGTGATAAAAAAGTTAACAAGGAAAAATTTTATCCTCTTCACCCATCAAAATGCGCCCACTTTGAGAGGGTTGATAGCGAAATATTCGAAGGCATTAACATCCTCCACACATGCTAGAATGCGCCCCATCCTTCACCTCATGTAAAATGCGCTCAAGCTAGTCAACAAGTCAAAAGGCGTTTCATCCTCCTCCTAGGCTCAAATACGCCCAAATGAGGGCATGTAAAGACAAAAAAGGGGAGCTCAAGGGTCACGTGTTGGGCGTTGGAAATTTAAAATCCCTCTCACCCTCTCAAATGTGCTCAAACATGAGATAGAAAGTCAAGAGGTCAAAGATGTAAGATGTTAATTCCTCATCAAGTGAGAAATGCGCCCAAATGGTAAAGGCAAGGTGGTGATGTAAAATGACTAAGGTGTTGAAGCCAAGGTGGTGGGAATTTGAATGGAAATATGCTAGGCGTTGGGTTTTAAAGAGAAATTTATTCCTCATGAAAGGTAAAATGCGCCCAAGACATTCAAAAGAAAATTTCCTAAGTGAGTTGAAAAAATTTCTTCACAGGCAAAATGATTGAAGACAGATGAGTGAAAATTTTCTAAGGCAAAATTCAAAATGTGCCTATGCTAGTGATTTCAAATTTTTCTAAGGCACAACAATGTCATCTCTAGGAAAATACGCCCAAGGTGGAGATGTGAAATTTTTCAGAAGCATGAGTGATTTCGCCAGTGGAGAAGATGGAGGATGATGCTGGTTGATAAAAAAATTCAAGTCAGAGCAAAGAAATGTTCACAGATGTGAAGAACTGGAATAAATTTGTCGAATTTTTTTTTAAAGGTTCAAAATTTAAAAATTAAATGAACCCATTCGTTGTGTACCCATGAATTTGACAAGTTCTGAAGAAAATTTTCTTCTGGGTATTGAAGATCTTCGACAGGGAGTGGATTTCAAAGTCTTCTGCACTTCGCCAAGGCTTTCAACATGAAGAATTTAATCGACACTCGAATTGTGAATTTTCCTTAAGGGAAATTTTAAAAATTTCTAGGGCAAATTGAATAAAATGGTTTTCAAAGGAAAATTGCTTCAAACAAGGAATTTGAAATGAATTGCCTAGATGATTTGGATTGAATTCTTCGTAGGATGAATCTTCTGGAGTCACAATGAAATTAAAATTTGAATGACAGAGCTCTGGCTGGTGAATGGAAATTGTTAAAAGGTGATTTTAAAGTAAATATCTTCGAAAGTAAATAAAAAATAATCCAGTCAAAGTTGAACTTCTAGAAGGTCGAGATTCCAGGCGTCAGGAGACAAGTGTTAAAACTGGCAAGGAGGGAAAATTCGAATTCTTGCTGAGAAGTAGTGGAGCTTTAATGTACTGGCTAAACTTAGCCTCTTTCTAGAATTCGATTTTTCTATAAGAGCTGAGTGTTTATTCATTTCTCTTCACCAGCTGGAGGAGTTCGAATTTGCTCTGAGTTTGGAATTGCTGAGGCTGAAAGTAATTCGACTTGGTGTTGAAGAAGACTGCTGAAGCTGAGTTTGTTGCTGAAGTTGAAGAGGTACGACTTGAAGTAAGTGGCTGGAGCTGAAGTTTTAAATCTAAGTCTGGGGTTGCTGAAGTTCGATTTTGCTCTGAGAGATTTGAAGTTGCAGTGCAAGCCGAAAGTGGTTGAAGAAATTTCAATTTGAAAGAAGAAGTTCGAGTTGCTGAAGACAAATTTCTAAAGTTGCTGAAGTAAAATCTGAAGTGAAGGAGTTGTGATCGATTTTTCTTTTGGGAGAGTGCTGAGATTGAAGTGCTGCAAGCTCGAAGCTTTAACTTCGGTGTTGTATTCCTTGAAGATGATGCAGTTGAAGTTAACACTCTCGAAAGATGACTTTAAAATGCATCTCTTAAATTCGCCCTTTGATGATGAAGTTTGTTGCGCAGATGTTATATGCCCCAGCCTATAGATGTTGAAAAATCATGAAGAAAGCAAAGTTGGCTAGAGAAAGTGATGAACTCTATCAGCTCCAGAGATCAATCGGACATTGGAGATCGGAGCGTGAAAATCAGGTAAGCGAAGTGAGTTTATATTATGAAGTGTTCTGATGCTCTTCTCCTTGCTTGTTTTGCAGGGTGAATATTGAGGCCAAAGCATGATGACTTGGGGAGATGAAGCGAATACGTGGAGAAAATGGCTAAGTGTTGAGACTTAGTATGTGCCCAGCTCAAGTGACAAAGAAGAAATATTTTCAAAGCTCAAGATGGAGGAAA